>MU267691.1:0-15745 GCA_021014935.1 Hygrophoropsis aurantiaca
TTGTCGGCGGTCGGCGGTTAATAGAAGCGTGATAACAACAAGTGTCGTTGTGATGAATGCGGTGTTGTGGTAAGAAACTGAGAACCGAGGAAAACCATGGCCAACTTCTCGAGCGCTTATTTCATAACGCTATTACATCATAGCGCAGATCATTGGGTAACGATGGATTTGGTGAGCGCGGATCGTTCGTTATGGCATTTTGATGCTTCTGATGATATGACGTGATGTTGAGATGTTACTTTCGCCTCGATAATTCATGTTCTCGCTACCAAACACTTTTGGTGCGTGACAGCGCGCTTCCTCAACTGGTATACGGCCGCCTCGAAGAGGTCTCGGTTCTCTATGCCTATCCAGCCACAGTCTTCCCATGCGTTGACATGCTCGGTCAGACCCGAGATAACATATTTTGAGTCGGTCGTTATTGACAACTGGGTGAAGGGGTCACACTGCTGCGCTGCTATGATCACCGCAGCTAGTTCTCCCGCCTGGTTCGACTGTGCCAGGCCCGGGATTCTTGCCGATGTGTTTCTCCTGTCTCCCTGGCCGTACCAGACTCCGCTTCCACACCTGGCGTTCTGCCTCCTGTTGTTCTGGCACGAGCCCTCAGTCCACGCTCGTGTCGCCTCCTGTATCCTGATTCCTCCCCGGGGGAGTCTCTGGGGGCGCCATGCCGGTTCGCCTTGGTGGTGGCCGTTTGGCCCGAAGACGCGGAAGCAGTCGTCCAGCGATGTCTTCGTCGTGACCGATGGGTCAAAAAGGATTTCGCCTTGCCCTGTTTTGATTGCCTGCTGGTTCTTCTCCCGCCTTGTGTGGGTTAGTGTCAAGTCGTCATGTATTGGGTTGTTTGTGGGGCTCAGTTTTGGGTTAATGCTGTCTATAATCCCAAGGGCCGTCGTCGCGCACTTGTGGGGGTTCGCACAGCCACGGGCCCGGTCATCTTTGCAATCCCGGCACTTACAGTTCCTTCTGCTCGAGTGCGGGTTGGGGGGGTTGTCCAGGCGCCGCGATATCTTTAGTAGGCTGCCCACACTTGCGGAGTGGTGGTTGCTCTTCAGGCACTCGTCGCGCGACTTATGGTAGGTACTGGGGGGGGCACCTATGTGGAACCAGGAGGGGAGCGTGAGCTTGAGGTCTTCTGACAGGTTTATTGGGGCGAAGGTCATGTTGTGCCGTTTGGCTGTCTTTAGTAGTCTCAGGATCTCGGGCGGCAGCATGTTTGCCCTCGCTCCCTGCGTTGGTGGGGACCAGCTCTGCAGGAAGCCGCCGAGCTCCTCCGGGGAGGAGATACCCTGCGGGCGCAGGTTGTTGATGAGCGTGTCGGCCACGAAGGCCCATGATGGACGTCTCGGCCCAGTGGCCGCGAAAGATCTCAGCCAGGTTACTTCGATCGCCTGGTTTCTGCTCTTCAGGTCAAGGAGCCCGATTCCTCCCTCCTTTGGCGACTTGTATAGTTGATCAAGGCCAAGCATTGGTGACTTTGTCTCGCCCCAAATTCGCGCACTTTGGCAATCAAGGACTTCTCGATGCATTCCGGCATTCCTTGGGCTTTGGCTAGGAATTGGGTCATACCCCCCACAGTCATCTGGATTATCAGGCGTTTACCGTTAAGGGTAGGGTTTCCTCTTTTCCATCATGACAGAGCTTTCACAATTTTGTCGATCACCAGCTCCCAGGTGGTGGGGTTGTCGACACCATTTCCGATCCAAGCTCCCAGGGATCGGGTCGGGTGCCCATCTTCCGCTATGTTTATGTTCTCAGCAATCGGAGGGCTATTCCCATTCAGCTGTCTGGAGGTTAGCACCCGGTGTCGGTGTTCCGGGGTCCCGATTGGGATTATCTCTGTTTTCTCAAGATTGAACTTCGCCCCAGAGGCCCTACACCACGTTCGTAGTATGTGCTCAAGATCGGAGTAGTTGTCAGATTCCCTCAGGAAGATCGTTGTATCGTCCGCAAACATATTTATGAGTTGTGCTTGGTGTATGCCCGGGATTCTGAAGCCCAAGAGCAACGGGGATGCCCTTATTGAGCATGCTAGAGGTTCTATAGCGAGGTCAAAGAGGAGACATGACAGGGGGTCGCCTTGCCTGACTCCCCTGGTGACCGGGAATGGGGAACTCAGGATCCCATTTATCATCACTGACGTGTGGGCGTTGCAGTATAGCGCCCTAACTGTGCTCACGAATAGCGGTGGGAGATTGAATTTCTCCAGTGTTTTGAAGAGATACTCATGGCTTATCTTGTCGTAGGCCTTCTCCTGGTCTAGGGCAATTATCGCCCCATTTGTTTCTGTCGCCTCCGCATACGTTATCATCGTTTGAGCTAGCCGTATGGGGTCGAATATGGATCTATTGGGGATGAACCCAGTTTGGTTTTCGTGTATCAGGCTTGGGGCTGCCTTCGCAAGTTTCATAGCGAGTGCTTTTGTCATGACCTTGTAGTCGGTGTTCAGCAGGGTGATTGGGCGGTAGTTCGCAATGTTGTCCTTCTCTTTTTTTTTATATATCGGGCACATCCATCCCAGGGAGAAATTCGTACTCGGGTCCAGTCCATTTGTCTGGACATCGTTTATCACCTTGGTGAGCATTGCTATTACGTTGAAGGCGTCCTTCCTTCCTTTTCTCAGGTCAGACTTGTAAACCCCGTCCAGACTTCGCCACAGTTCATATGGAATTCCATCGATCCCGGCGGCGCTGCCAAGCTTCGATGCGTAGATTGCATCATGGATGTCCGACTCAGACAGCAAAATGCTAAGGTCCGTTTGTTCTTCATTGAGCGTCTGGTTGTCGGGGACGCTGTCCAGTACGTGGGACTGGGCATCCGTGCGTGCCTCCTGGACGCCCTCTAGGTCCTTGGTCTGCAGGTCGTTGTGGTAGTTTCGCGCGATCTCCGCCATGTGGTCAGACCTCGTCACCCGTCGACCGTTTTCTGGGTTTATGAGGCTTAGGATTATATCCCTGGGCTTGTTCTCCTTGTTAACCCCCGTCCAGTATTTATTCATTTTTTCTCCCTTCAGGCTCCAGTTTAGCGCGGACTTGTCCCTCTGGTGTTTGTATTTTTTGTGTTCAAGATGTTCGATTTCTTTCTGCAGAGCTATGCAGTCCCAACGCGCCGCCTCAGATTTATCCAGGTCACCTTCGTTTTCCGCCCTTGAGAGGTCCTGTTTGAGGGTTCCAATTTTCCTGTTAATCTTTGGTAGGTGTTTCTTAGCTGAGTCTTTGGCTTTATCTGTTATCGCAATTTTGAACGCTTCCCACACCCTCTGCGGGTTCCCGGTCATACTATGCTCCACAGACTGTGATTCTATTGCGCTCTGTGCTTTCACACCTAGGTCCCTTACAACATCCAGCAGTTCGTCACTCGTTGTGAGGAACAGAGGCCAGGTCCATCTCCCCTTCCCCACAAAGGGGGACTCCAGTGGCGCGTAACGGATAGTTAGTAGGTTATGGTCTGAGGGTATTCTGGATGGAGCTGCGTCCCAGTCGGATACGCAGGGCTCGCACCCATCAGAGAGGTATATCCGGTCGAGTCTTGACATCGTGCTGTTTGCGCCCCGGTACGTGAACAACTTCGTATATGGTTCCCTCTGACGCCATTTGTCTTCTACCCCCAGGGTTTGCCGTGCCTCCCGGAGCGCACCTATGGCGTCAGCATTGTCGCGTTTGGCTGGAGCCCTATCTATTGGGTCCTCCGTTATGTTGAAATCTCCCAGCATCATCGATGGGCGTGGGAGGTTTTCTCTTCTCCAGGCGGAGGTTATAGACCGCCAGAACTCTTTGTGGTGGTACGGGTTGTTCGGGGCGTATATATTGAGGATTGTGAGTTCACTCGTTGAGTTCCATTTTATTTGTAGGGCGACGGCCCTCCCTGGTACTAGGATTGTTGCTTTTATATCGTTTGTGGGCAGCTTAGACCTGTTGATCACGAACGCAACACCCGCTGATGACCCCGGTCTAGCCTGGTCTGCGGAGTTAATTAACATGAAGGATCTACCATAGGTGTCATTTATCATCTTCTCGTGCTCCGGCGTCAGGTGTGTCTCCTGGAGGCAGAGGATACCGACTTTTTTCTCGCGGAGTAGCTGGTTCACTAGCTGCCACTTTGATATCTGGCCGGTCCCTAGGGTGGGTGAGGCTCTCCCTCTCATATTTTGGGAGGCCACCAGAGTGTTCGCTCTTTTTGGCAGGGGGGCAGTCCGGTTTTCATGTTCGTTTCGAGCCGTTCTGGCGTTGTTGTTGTTGGAGAGAACTGGGGAACTGAGAAGGGAGTCGCCACCTACTCCCAGAGGGCGTTCATCGGACAGGGGCCAGGCGACAGGTGACAGCCTTCCTCTTTCCTCCGGGAGGCTCGAACCATGACCATTTACAAGACCAGACTGTGTGGGGATATGTGTGTTTTGATTCGTAGTCGAAGTACTTAATCTGCATTACGACCGTAGAGCAGATCAGGGATAGCTTAAACCAGCTACCTGGTTGACGTATGTTTGAGCGTCCGTGAGGTCCGTTCATCGGGCGTAGTCACTTCCGCTGTCACTTCAGCCTCTCGGCGCGGCTGGTCTTGACCTCAATAGGTCTCCGCTTTGGCATCCGAAGGTGCCGGAAGAGGTCCTCCGCTTTCCTGTCCCGCGTGCGGTCAGTAAATGTGGGCGAAGGTGCGTACATAAGGTCCCTCTCATCTCTTATGTTTTTCGTTACTGCATTTCCCTGTCCCATGCCTCCCGATAGGTATGGTTTTCTTTTTGCAGCCGTGCGGTAGCTCAGGCCAGTCGGCAGCGATAGGTTATGAACGCAAAACAATAGTATTCTATGTAACGACAGTGTATGGGGCGTAGTAGTAGCGGTGTTCGCAGTGTGCAGTATTGTGTACGTATAGGGTCCTGGGTGTGTAGTATGTATGTAGTTAGTTTTACGATTTTTTTTCCTACGTTTTCGGGGTTATGTGGGTATAGTTGGGGGGGGGCAGCGAGTCATCGCATGCACCTTCTCGTGGTTCAGTTGAAGCGCTTGCCTTTCCCTTTGTTACGGAACACCGCGGGGGCATCCTTAGCTCTCGCTAACTCCTTTGTGTGACCACCTCCGAACCAGTTAGGGACATTGGGGAAGGGGCAGAGGCCCCGAGGGTGCGCGACTGAGTGGCATAGGCCGCACGGGGAGAAGGAGTCCTCGAAATGGCCAATGCCGTCAATGGGAGATGGGTAGGGGAGTTCACGAAGGTATACGCGGAGGCGGGTCCATACCTCAGGGTCTGAGGTCGGGCTAATGGCTAGGATGTTGTAGCGTGGGGCAGGGACCGAGCCTTTCTCTTTGTAGTCAATCCGCTCGATGTGGACAGAGCGTAGGAGCAGTACTTTGGCCTCATAGATACCCTCCGTTGAGATGTCCCTGGCATATGAGAGTATGGATTCTATGTCGTGTTGGGAGACGGCATCGCTCCAGATGGTGCGAACGATGTGCGCGACATCAATGTCAGCTCTAGCGGAGAGTCCCTTCAGTGTGAAGAGGTACGTGGGCATAACGTCCTCGACAAAGGGGCGCGCTTCGAAGGTGATGGACGGCGTAGACCAGATGCGTTGAGCGAGGAGGTAGTTAATGTATTCCTCGGGGACCTGATGAAGGAGGAAACCTTCTGGGGACCCTTCCTTTTCTCTCCCTAATTCCGCCGATGGAGCAGCAACGTTGGGGTTTATCTTGTGGCGGATGGAGTACGGGGCGACACTGATTATTGTGGCGCGTAACAGTTCAGCTAGTTTCGATGCGCGAGTAGACGCATCAGTACCGTCGTAGTCAAAAATCCGGAGGAGGCACTTGGGCTCGTTTACTTCCTCTGCCCAGTAGGAGAGGATTTGCGGAGATAGGAAGTGTAAGGGCTGAGCTGGGCTAGCTAGGTGTACGAGTGGAAAACCTTTCTCCGGGGCCGGGGTGGCATGTGCGGAGAGGGCCGTCGTATTCATGGCATTTGGGTGAGTGAGAGCACGGTTTGCGCCTGCGGTAGCAAGTTGTGCCCTGATGATCTCGGCGGCCGACAGTTTGTTGGGAAGGGATGAGTCGCGAGTCGAAGTTATCATGGGTGGGAGGTCATGTGGTGGCGAGGTGGCGCCAGCTGCCTGTGTGAGGGTCGGGGCGTGCATGGAGTCATGTAATCCGCCTGTTCCAAGGTAGAAGTTAGCAAAGTGCGGATCCTCGTCGAGATCGTCAGGCTCTATTGGATCTAAGAATGGGGATGGAGACTCCTCAGTCGGGGTAGGGCGTGTCCCGGCATTACCCTGAGTGGGGGGTTCAGGCTTCTCCGCTATGTCGAGGGACATGGCGTGATCTATCTGAGCGTCCGCTTCACCATAGTGCGTGGCGATGTCACCAACTGCAGAGTTTCCGAGGGAGTCTGGTGAGGACGGGGGCTGCAGGGGGCGTGAGCCCATGGGAGTGGCGCGGGACGAAGAAATCGATTTGGGAGTTGCAACTTTGGTCATTGTAGCGAGGGGGGGTACCGAGCTCTGTTCTACCGCTGGGCTTTTATCTGGTTCAGGAGCCGGGCAGTGGCGTTCTTCTTTGTTCCAGGTGGGTTGAGAGTGGGTTGGGCTTTGGGCCTTGCGTTTTGGGGTATTGCAGCTCGTCACCGTGGTTCACTGCGTCATCACCCCATCGTGGTCTCGGTGTCTGGGCAAGTTCCTGTCCTCACGTAAAAGATGTCTCCTGTTTGAGCATATCTGTGCGGCGTTATGTTGTGGTGTCTCCCCTTGGGGTGTCCTTTGTCTTCATCGTTTGCCAAGGTTGGTGTTCTATTGCTTAGGCCTTAGATTAAGGGGATGTGTTTGGGTGGAGTGTGGGGTGTGTTCCGTCTAGGTGTGTCCTTCGTATCAGGGCCGGTAGGTCTCACCCGCGTCATTCCTGGTTAGGTTTTGGGTCTGATCGCGGTGTGTTGGGTTTGTTTCTTTCGTGTCATTCCAGGCTGGCTTTGCCAGAGCGGAGGTGGCGGGAATGTCAATTGGGGGTATGGCAAGTTTCTGTGCCTCCCATTTGGTTATGGTGTTTCCTAGCAAGCCCTGACGGGTTACCCCGTGATATTCATGGTGGCGTGTGTCAAGTTGGGTTCGGGCCTGGGAGGTTCTGTTGTGGTGTACCGTGGAGGGCGATCGTGCGGGTGTGGAGTCGTATTTGCTGCCCTGCCGCTCCCTTTGTCTGTCCATAGGGTTTCGGAGGAGATTAGTTCTATGCGGGGGAGTGCCGGTGCCCTGGCTGCTAGTGTCTGACCTCATAGGGTTGCCCCGTGTTCAGATCGTCAAGGTCCAAACCTAACGCATCGGGTACTACGTGGGTGTATTATCGAGGGCGGTGACGAGCGTGCTTCCTTCAATCCATTTGCGATGTGTTAGGTGCATCACGTCATGGGTGTGTTGTGTCAGTAGTGTGGGGCGCGTTCTAGGTGAGGGGTTGCGTTTTTCGCTGTTCAGTTTGTTTTCCCTCGTGAGCTAGTTAGACACCTATCCCAGCATAAGGACTTGTCCACCGTATTTGGTTCGGGGTGGGTTTGGAGTGGTGTATGCGCATGACTGGGGGGAAGCTTTGCCGTATAGTGGCCATTTGTAGCTGTTGCACGTGTATCGGGAGTCTAGATATAGACGGGGTCCAGCGGCATCATTCTCATGTGGCAAGTTACAGCGCTGGGGTCGTATTCTTGGGTATTGTTGTGAGCGTTTGAGGTAGCTAGCACATGGGCTTAGTTCGGGGGAGTGAACATCAGTTTTATTGGGCGCGGGGGTTCTACCGATAAGAGTTCACCAGGGAGTCCAGAGGCAAGCTGAAAAGCTAGTTGCTGAATGTGAGATGTGTATGTACGGGCTGGTTATAGGCAAATATATATATATATATTTTTTTAATGGAGTGGCTTGGCAGTGAGCGGGTCGTACTCTAATGGTGCGAAGTGATAATATAATACGACTATGTGTGTGGGCAGGGAGTGTGGGACTGGTATCAGGTTTTATGGACACGGATGTTATTATTAGTTGGGAGTGTATCACCGTTGGTCGGCGGTTTCAGTCACCATTCACCCCCGATGTACTCTACCTGAGGGCGGGGGGTTCCCTCATGGTCATACTCGTATACGATCAGGCCGTCTGTGTCTCGCACGACCTTCCGGCACTGCAAGTTGTACAGCGTGTCCTGCTCCTTTCGGGATGCCATAATGGGTACTGATGGAGGGGGGGAGGGTAGGGCGCAGCGGACTAGGTGGTAGAAGATAGAAAATCCCCAATGGAGTTTGCAGTGTTTGTGTGGGACGGAGAGGGTGATTGACTCAATGAGGTTGGGGGGTGCAGGGGATTTGGTTAGGGCAGCCCAGGTGGGTGTAGCAGATGGTTTGGGTGGGACATCGGTGGGTGGGTTGGCCTGGTCCGGCGATTCAGTAGGGGACAGGGAAGGGGGGTTGGTTGCGGTATAGGGTGGTTTCGATGGGTCAATTATGTGGACCATAAACCTGATGTTCTGCCTGTCCACACCTACAATCCCTTTGACGTAGCCAGTGGCAGCTGGCCCCGGTTTTGGGACTATCCCCTCCTCGGACTTGGGAGTAGCTGAGGGGGTGGGGGTATTGTGGTGGTAATGGACGGAGACCATGCAGCCTGGCCTGATTCCACACTTGTCATCCAAGTTCAGACGCTGTTGGAGGCACCACCGCTGTGATGTAGAGGAGATTTTCATTACAACAACGATGGGTATGGGGGTGGGGGGTATAGTAGACATAGTGAGGGCGAGCGATTGTGTGTGCTAAGGTGGCAGTTTATTTAATTGTAAAGGGCAGAGTAGAGGGGAGGGTACCCTCCATTCCCTAGTTTTATAGGTCAGAGGGGAGTGCGTAAGGGTGGTGCATAGGGACGTAATTGTTGATAGTCCAGGCAATGGGTCTTAGGGTAAGCAGGGGGTATTTGGGGTGGCGTAACAGGCGGTGACTAGGATATTGGAATTGTTTCTCCGCACTAGTTAGCTTGTTCCTATTGGTTAGTAGATTGGAATTTCCATATCTATTTCTGCCCGTATTCTGTCTGGACGGGACTGGGGTCGGCCTCAGCACGAAGCGCCTTTGGGCACGGGATTGAATCTGGTTACATGGACAGGCATGGCTCGGGGTGTGTTGGAGCGTTACGGGCGGCGTATTGGGCTGTGGGCCTTTGTTGGGTATGTTTAGGTCCTCTACTGGGTCAGCTTATAGTTAACGGGCGGGGGAGTTCGTATTTAGTTTGTCCGCTCTTATCGTGCTTGAATCATCCCGGTCTCTGTGCGTCCTCGCGGGCGGGCAGAGGTTGGGTGTGCTTTGGGCTTTGTGTGTGGCCGACGTAGCGTATGGGTCGCGGTTGCATGATGGGGGTGGCGCCTGGTGATACGACCGACTCGGTCTGTTCACGTTTCTTTTGAGTGTCGTATTACGTGGGTGGTAGTTACAGTTTCGCTGATGGGCGTAGCAGACGTTGGGGTGTGTGGTGAGTGGGGGGTTGTTGAGCTGGCGATAGTCGTATGTTACGCGCAGGGGTTGGTTCGTGGAGCGCGGCTTGGGTGACCAAGTGGTGTTCATCGCTTTAGCGATCGTGGACTCGTTTCGTCCTGTGCAGGGTTCGGGTGGTGGTTGGATACCTACACGCTCGGCCATTTTATGGGAGCGGTAGGGTTTCTACGGCTAGTGGGTTGGGTTCGTTAACTTAGGTGGTCCTGGGCTCTTATTGGGGTTGCTAGGTAGTTGTCCCGGATGGGGTGGGTTATAGGCGTGCGTGGCAGACGAGTTGTGTTGGGTTGGGTGCGGGATTCGTGTATCGACGGGGGGTCTTGGGCTGGGTAGCTTTGCTCGGGTTTGAGTTGTTTCTGAAGCGTCGTATGTTCTTCGGTTTCATACCTGGCTGTTTTTCTCTTTTTCTTTTCTTAGCAGTATGGGCAGTTATTCCCGTTAACTTAGTGATATATTTCGTTGGGATCAGCATTATTTGTCTTATATGCAGGAAGACTAGCTAGGATAGTGTCCTCGACGTTGCGAACGTCGCCTTGCCCAGCTTTTTAGAGCGTGGGAAAACCACACCATAGTGGTGGTTGCGGTTCAAGGAAGGACCCCTGATAATAGGTGGGGAGGCCATTTCCGGTGACCCCCAGATTTAGGCTTTCGTGTCCGTACAAAAAAGTTGGATTTTACCTGATTTTGTCTGGATGAGAAATGGCCTTGGCACCTGTGGGGCTGTTTTTGTCCGGAGCGCGGAAATGGCCCATAAAATTTTCAATTTTGTCCGGACCAGCGGAAATGGCCTAAAAATGTTTATGATTTTGTCCGGACCAGCGGATATGGCCCGAAAATGTCATGTTTTTGTCCGGACCAGTGGAAAAGGCCTCCGAGAACGATAATCTTTGTCTGAAGGAGCGGGAAACTCTGAGAACATCTCAAAATAACAAAATTTGAGCGAATAAAACAATACTATGCTAGTTAATTGTCCTCCTCATTGCCAATGTCTGCCTTTCTCCCCCTCCTGGCAGCATCCAAAGATTTGATCGCCGCAAGTACAGCTGGCAAGTTCCCCAGCAATTCTGCATAGACCGAAAACTGCTCTATTCCGAGTTCAAGTGATCGCCCGTCCGCGCTCAGAGCGATTCGTCCGGACAAACGTCTAAGAAAGCGGTCCGATGGAAGATGCTCAAACGTTACGGCTTGCAGAGCGGCCATTCCTTGATGAATTGCCCGAAATTGCTGGAGAATCATGTGCTCGTAAATTTGCATTGCTAAGTATGACACAGAGCCAATGCTCTTGACAGATGGCTGCCAAGAGTGTGCTCCAGCTTTCCCCCCTCCTTGAGAATAGATCGCGAGGACTTTCCGAGATCAGTATGGCGCCGTTAAAAAATGGTGTTAGGACTCACTTTGGCCGATAAAAAGTCTCTCGCGTACAACGACAATGCCATAGGTGCCGGGTATTAACAATTCGTGATGCTGTTGCTGAGAATTGGGTACACCGACAAGAGCATCTGAAAGTTGGTTGACTTGGGGGACCCGATATTGGGAAAACAACTTTAGCCGGCGACGAACAACCTGAAAATTCATCCGTAAAACATAGAGCTAGAATAACTGAATATGACTCACTATAGCTGCTCTTTGACCTGCTGCAAGCACGGCGTTTGCTGCATTACCAGCAAGCGTTTGGGACACTGCTTCTGTGGAATTTGGTGTCCTATTATCAGCACCGGCGATCCACCGCTTCTGACGCTCCAAACCAGTCCCGATACCTTGGTCACCCTGATACTCACGAAGAACTGCATGCATTTCGCGAATGATTTGTTGACGAGTAGTTTCTTCTTTCCGAGTCTTTCCTGTCGCTTGACTGGCTTCTTTCAAACCATCAACTTGCATGCTCTCATCGCTATCCAAAATACAGGTTCGAGTGCTAGACGCAGCTCGTGATGTTTGATGTATACGCCGCAGATACACCAACTTGGAGAGATCAAGTTGTGTAAGATATGACAGTGAGAGCCTAAGATGACTGCTGCTCGAGCAGCAAGGATATGGGAAGGGGTGTCAGATTCTGGGTAGTTTTTGCCGCATCCTATCCATTCTTTGCTATCAAACTGCTCGAATGTGTCGTCTTTTACCTCCATTGTTTTGTTGTGGTTGGGAGGACAAGATGAACACTAGTACGATACTAATACCAACCTCAGTGCAAGCAAACTGTCATTTATATATTAGAGCGAATCGGAGAATAATGTTAACGCTAGTGAGCATTGACACTGGTCTGATCACTAGTACTACTGCCTAAGTCTGACATGAAATGATAGTACTGGATCGTACCGGAGACTAAGTATTGCCAATGGAACAATTTCACGACAACTTGAACGAATGCTCTTGCACTTGCTACGTTCCATCTATTATAACGTCCTGGGCATTCTCAACTCTGTCTTTCACTTCGAGGAGCTGTTGGTGGCTTCTGACCCTGACCCACCGAATACACCGAAATTTTTGTCCGGATCCGGGATCGGGCCTACCATTTTTCCTCAAAAATATGTCCGGGCAAAAGAAATGGCCTAAATTTCGCCGACGTCAATTTGTCCGCATAAAACATTGGCCTAGGGCCCAAAATTTCGAAAAATTTGTCCGGATCGAGCAAAGGCATCCCCACCTATTATCAGGGGTCCTGGAGATGGTTAGTTGTGAATAGACATGGACCGAACACTTATACCAAGATAGGGACTGTGTACGCTTGTCCTTTGGACATCGGAGATACCTTCATTCATGTGATACTAGACTAGATAAATTTGACTTGTATTTTTAGTGTACAATTGCGGCTCTCGTTTGTACTGAAGGATCATCTTTATGTCAGGTCGTTTTGTGGTGGTGTTCTTGCAAATTTCTGAGTGATGCAACGCTACCAGAACGTCTCAGAACGTTCCATCGCGTCCGCCTGGTGCCTCCCGTTCCTGATGTAATGTATTGTAGAAATATCGAGGAGGGAAGGGACAAGCACAAGCCTGGGCGGGAGTTGTACAGTGAATAGATCCATACTATAGGCTCGGGAACATATGTTGATGTAACGATAACAGTACTGCCAGGTTTGAGTTTGAGTTTGGGCCCTTGGCCGCCGGCCTAGTTTGATCCTTCCAAGTGTTCACGACTACCTTGAAACCAATGTTCACAGGCGGTTCATCGCCCACGGCTACAGTCCATTGAGTTTCATCTTGGGGTTGGCCATATAGGTCTCCTTCGCGAATCGGCACCGTTCAAGCTTGTGGTGCCTTCGTAGGTATCGAGGCAGGAGCCGGCGGCTACGCACTGGAGACCAACACGGCCGATCACATGTCCGACCACATCTAATCAATATGCTGAAATTGTAGTGATCCAGCCACCAGACCTGACCTGGATGTAGTGTTACGTTGGGCGGGTAATGGACGACGAAATGAGTACTTACATACAGCAGGATCTCAGCGCTGGCGTGAATCGAGATCCAATGGAGGCACCGAAGAAACGGGATAGCAGAGAAAGCGAATCTTTTATCTCTGGGACTGCCAGTGGAACACGTTCATTCTATTGGAACCACAGCAACATCAAAAACAACAATCACGAACACCCCCGATCTATCATCATCTCCGTGACGGGCATGCACTATCAGCGTGTTCAAGTATTTACAAGTGGCGATACGATGCCCGCGCAGAAGATGTCACTGTCGCAATGACAAAGGGAGCGGATCTGAACTCGAATCCGAATAGCTGGCCAGGTAATGCTGGTGTGGAATACAGCAGGATCTTAGCGCTGACGTGGGTCGGGATAGTCCAATGTCCAATATCATCCACTACTTTGGCCTGAAACTAGTCTATGCTAACTGATGCTGCTCCGGGGTAAGACAGCGCACCAGCGTTGTCGCCTGATTTCGTGAATCGTCGTCGGAGTCAACACACACTAAGTTACAGTTGGTGTCCGAGTCGACGACAGTTCACAAGAGACCGTGGGAATTTGACAGCTATAGTAATGTTGCTAATTCTATGCAGTGCACCAAACTGGAGCTCGACGTTGGCATCCATAACATGTATGAATTAACACCCCTCAGATGACCCATACCGCTGACGCCGAATCGGCTTGTCACGGCGGGGCTCCTCGATCGGGGTGCGGGAAAAAGTATCATGATCCAGGTATGCGAAGACAGTGCATTACTCGCCTCATCCTAGACAGATTGGCAGCGTGGAACAGCGTCATCAAGCACCTCTATCGTGCTTGGACGATCCGGTGCTACTACATTGCCTCTTTACCAGATTGGCGGGTTGGGTAAAGGTAAAAGGCAGCGATAGGACGGCGTTTGCATAGAGTTTACAAGGCCAACATAAGGCAGGAGTTGCCCTATCACTCCCAAGCAGACTCACCTGAAACAGATGTCTCCTCGGAATTATCGTCATGAAGCTGGAGGTAAATACGGTGTACTGATATTTTTGTACTTCTCGCCTTTTCACTAGTCGCAATCACAGGCCTCGCCTAGTCACATTCGCAGATATAGCGCGCACTCCCAAGGTCACTCATGATCGTGTGGTTCTCTCGGACATGCTGTTCAACCAACTACGCTCGGCCACTGGCGACGGAAGTATCTACCTTGGTTAAGATATCGATATCCTTGCCGTGACTCTGCGCTAACTCGAAACCTATGATTTATTGTCTCTACGCTCGTATGGCCCCGACCAGGAGTCTGCTGTGAGTACCCTTTTGCCGAGGATATCCATTGGGCTGAATGTACTTCGATATAGTTCATCCCTCTAAGGCCTGGGGTGCAGACCTGGATACTAACGCACTGCATACATGAGGTGGCAAGTTCACGACCGACATATCATGACCTGGGACTCTGATCCATTCAGAATACATCATGCGGGATTCATCGATATGAAGAAGACTTGCAATTATACGTTGGATTAGTCTCCCGTAGGTAGACTAAAGTTTCGAAGGAAGACAGTCAAGTTCCTGACGTTGGATGCATCATCAGTCCAGAGGTATCTAGTCTAGTATTACTCGAATGAAGGTGTCCTCAACATCTACACTGGCAGGAAAAGCAGCCACTGTCCCTATCTTGGTAAGGTAGGCCTCATGCGGAGCCATCCAACCTCACGTGAGGTGACAAGTCTGTGACAGTCTGAAAGATAAGTGGTGCCGGAGTGCCGACAAGGATAAGTGATGGGTTAGCATATGAGATCAATTATCGACGGTAAGGACTACATATGAGTAGGTGATACGGTACGAACTATTCGATAATAGTAAGTATTATGCGGTGGATGGATATTACTTATAAGCCGTATTAATATGGGTATAGATAAATCTAATTGTGAACTTGACTTGACTCGGGGGCGCTGTGGACAGAGTCCTCGCACGTTATGGGCGATTGTTAGGTTTAGTAGGTGGTGAGTATTCGGTCAGCGTTCGAAGCGTCGAGTGGGCTGAGTGCGGGATGATGCCGTCCAAGGGCGCACACGCCCAACTCATGTTCTGTGATCGTCATTAGGTGAGTATTGATGATCGTTACTTGGTAGAATAGCACCTGACTCGTTCATTTGAGTGTCGGGGCTGGTTCTTGATAGGTCGTCTGCGCATCGTGAAGGATTCAAATTGCCAATGCTTCCGCTGGCATTAGGGGGTGGTTATCTTGTCGTACCGGCCGGCGGCGACAAATCCTGGCGCTCAATCACGTTTGATGTGTCGCCTTGAGTACGATCGTATTTGCGCTATCCGCCAGCTCAGTGTGATGCTGACTCGTGGAAATGGGCACAGTCTGCGATAGGAGTGAGTCACTTTCACCACAATTGCATTCGATCATGCACTCACATTCTCTTTGTTATTTAAGCTCGAGAGCTCGGGTGATGGGGCTAGCTTTTTTTGACCTAGGAAGGTTGTTTGCCCACGTCGAATGTACTAAACTCCTCCGACCGCCCATGTGTGCTGTATCGGACAAGCAAAGCGGAACCGGCTAATTATCATTTGTTTATTTACGTTTTTACAAGGGCTTTCTACAGCGAAATGAACATATCTTCTTTCAAACTGCACGGATGTGAAAACCGACAACGCGAAAATTCTGGAAATCAAAAAATCTAGCTTTTCGCGATCACCGATTTTCCATTGACATCTATGTAGAATAAATTTCGATTTGAACTCGTTCTGTCACGATTCTGTAACACAAATCACGTGAGGTTGGATGGCTCCGCATGAGTGGGATTCTAAGTTAGCCGAGGCACGAGGCTAACGTAGAATAGAGTCTACGTGGGAGTAA
>MU267691.1:15830-73800 GCA_021014935.1 Hygrophoropsis aurantiaca
ATCCAAGTCCTGCCAATACACTTTTGTATCATCTCAATGCTACTTCTTGTCAGCGGTTCACAAAATGTAGCTGAAGAGCCCGGCCTCCAATGGTTCGAATTCGTCGACTTCGAGAGTGACCGTCCCACCCGCGAGGGTCCCGACGACGGCCCGCATCCCACCGCGAAGACGAAGGATAAGGTGAAGAACCGACTCTTTCTGAATGATATAGTCCAAAAGGGTGCGACCATCTTCAAGCTGCTTGCCAGTAAAGATCAAGCGCTGCTGCTCGAGTGGGACACCCTCCTTGTCTTGGACCTTTGCCTTGACGTTATCAACAGTGTCGGATGACTCGACCTCGAGGGTCTTTCCGGTCAAGGTCCTAACAAAGATCTACGTGCCACCGCAGAGACGGAGCACTGGAATTGATATTGAGCCACTGTTACATAGACGAGCGCTTACCGAGATGTACTCCTTCTGGATGTTGTCGTCGGACAAATTACCACCATCCTCGAGCTGCTTCCCGACGGTGTTGGGGACTGTCGGGGATCCAGCTAATAACAAACACGCGACGCCGGAACAATGAGGGTAGAGCCAGAGATTCGTCATTCAGATTTCAAACCTGCATGAGTAGCGTTCGCAACATCGAGTTTGAAAACGGGACTGGTTGAATTCAGAATTACGGTGTATGAACTTCAAGGCACAGATCGTCGACGACCGAATGCGAATCCGTCGGCACGGAATGAGAAGAGCCAAACCATTCACTCGCCACGGTACCCCTTGGAAGTGCATCAACCAGCTGGGACTTTGAAGCCAAAACCTTGCGCGACACGGCTTGTAAGATCACGTGTGTGATTCAGGGACCAGGCGGAGTTTCAACCTTGCCGATAAGCTGTATAGTTTATCGCACACGGATGTGGCTGGAAAATCAGTCTGTCATCACGCCAACCTCAAGCCCCTTCAAGACAAATCCCGTCCCGTTCATTCACATCGCAATGGCTCCCTCCAAAAAATCCAAGGCGACCAAGTCCACGGAATCCATTGCATCCCGTCTGGCACTTGTTGTCAAGTCGGGAAAGTACACTCTTGGGTACAAATCTGCATTGAAGCAGATGCGCAGCGGAAAAGGTCAGTCCCGTTCAGTCGCACTCACGTCGGGGACTGGAGCGTGAGGCTGAGAAGGTCCCTTGAGCTGACGTTGTCTTGTCTTTGCGTTCCTGCCCATCCGACGTGATATAGCCAAGCTCGTTTTGATCGCTGGTAACTGCCCGCCCTTGCGCAAATCTGAACTCGAGTACTATGCCATGTTGTCAAAGACAACCGTGCACCATTTTGCGGGTACCAACGTTGCTCTCGGCACTGCTGCCGGAAAGCTCTTCCGCGTAGGGTATGTGGATTCGCTGCCAGGGTCTGTTATCAAATCTCATTTCTGTCTTTTAGCGTTATGACTGTGAGCGATCAAGGAGACTCTGATCTCCTCACTTTTGCTGAGGGCAATGCTGCCTAAAGTGCCAAAGTTTTGAGGAGGCCTGTAGCATACGATACATTTTGCATACGAGGTACTTCGTCCCATGCCCGTTTTTGCAACTAGTAGCTGTTATTATGACATACACGTTCCATGCACCAGAACTACAAGTCCATATATGTTTGCTGTGACTTATAGAAAAGCATAAATCAAAACAATCACGAGCAGAATCGCGAGATCACCACCAGACCTTGTGCATCCTCCATAGCAACTATCCAGATATCCAAGCTCTATCCAGCATCTATCTCACTCTATAATTATTGATCTGTAGGGTAACAACACTAGTTCCTTTTATTGTGCCGGAAGGCCTTTCAATCGCGCCTCTGCCGCACGGGCCCTCCTCTCGCGCTCTACACGAGCTCGCATCTCAGGCGTGAGGCCCATAGTACTGTCAGCAGCACCCGACGAGCCGCCAAGTTTCTGTGGGCCGGAAGGATCTGCCTTATTAACTCGCACAGGGGCTGGGCTCTCAAGCTGAAATTCAACCTTCTTCCCCTCCTTCTCTTTTTCACGCGCTTCTCGCTCTCGTAGCTTATCTTTCAACCCTTTCCTCCGGATTTTCTTCTTTCCCTCCCGTTCCTCCTCCTTCTCTTTGCTTAACGCACTCGGAACCCGCGCTGCGCCGAACCAGTCCCACCAATCCGGATGATCGGCTGCACAGCGGCGAAAAACATCGCGCACGACTCGAGAACACGCGAGATCGTATGCAGTGCGTCTGGATCCAGCAGGAACGCTGCTAGGAGCATCAGAGGCATCCGATTCATTTCCTGCAATATCATCGCCTAAGTTGAGCGCGCCAACAGGGATCGTTGGATCTGCGTGGAGGTCATACAAAAGCCACCGAGTCACTTCTTCCTGCCCCGCGTGTGCCGCGACCTGCAGCAATGATGCGTGGCGCTGACCGGTCCATTCGGGTATAGGCGTGTCGACACTGCTGATCGTGTTCCCGCTCTCGCGCTCCCAGAAAGTTTTGAGCGGCTCCAGGCGCCCTTTGGATACCATTTCGAGGAGGCGGGACCACTGGGCGCGCAAGGATTCCTCTTCCTTAGTTAGTCGCGGAGGCTTGGGTTTATCGGGCGCGGACGCGGTGGTTACGGGATGGGAAGGAGTAACCTTGGGTTTGGGGAGTGATGCGAGGTATGCGGCATCTTGAGCACGAAGAGCTTCTTCTGTTAGATGGGAAGTTTTGACTTGGGTGAGCTCAAGTAGGCACCGAGAGAGTTCGGATTGGGTCTTATTGGAAGCAGGGATCAGTTTGTGGTATGTATGTATGATGGAAACTTACCGGACGTCGCGTTGGGAATGGGAATGTTCGCAGACGGTCATCGCCTGTATTGTCGTGAGCGATGTCGTATCTATTGGACTTGGGTTGGAATCATACCTTTATTAATGATGCACCCCTCATAATCGAGGAATATGCGTCTGTTGGAAACACTGGCACGAATCCAGATTCTCTCGCAGTCGTTAATTTCATCTGCCCAGTCCAGCAAGAGGTTCCGAATGTCCTTGAATTGGATATGGTTATTTAGTCTTTGGAGAGTAAATATGAAGTGCGGACTCACTTCTCTAAGAGCTTGCTCGCCGTATCGACGCAGTTGCGCGCCGGCACTGATCGCTGCCCCTTTCGCGTTATCGTTGACAGATTGCGATCCTCCCTGTTTTCTACGAGCTATGCAGCAAGTGTGAGGAAGAGAACAAGACTGCTGCGTAGAACTCACTGGTATAGCGATGGAAAGTCTTGTGCTTGAGGATCTCTACCTCGGGTTTAGGTTTCGGTGGCTTCTTCTTTGACTTTCCCGACACAGCGAGGTCATTCTCTTCCGGCGATCTGCTTACACTGGCCACAGCACCCGCAAAATGACCTCCCGCGACCATAAACAAGGCCCATTTCCTTCCACCCTCCACACGGACTTGCATATCTTTCAGCTCGGATAGGTAAGATGAAGCCGGGGTATCGAGAGGCAGTATTGTGCGGTAGATCCCAATCTGCGCGGCTGGGGGGGAGTGGAACCATGTGATGGGGGTTTGTGGGCGGGATGCAGAAGTGGGTGAAGGAGATCTGGATTGAGAGGCTAGCTTTGTTTTGCTCATGAGTGCTTGGACAGCGTCCGTCTCTGATTTGTCGGAGTCGTCGTCATCATCTGATGAGGATGCCGATCCGGAGAGGGAATCCTCCAGACCTACCTTGTCACTCTCGAGTCAGAGCTGGGAGGAGATCGATATACGAGACTCACCGTCGACGAGCTGAGCAAATGCCGATTCCGTTACTGGATTCCCGCCGCCGAGACGGATTTTGACATTGTAACGATGCCAATCGGATCGAAAGTGCGATCGTTGTTCATAGACGTCTGTAAATACAGCGCCGAGACATATATTGCAGCCTCGGGCGTTAGTAGATGCAGCTGACGATGCAACCTGCGCTGGAGGTGGAGAGATTGCTCGTGGTGGAGTGTGAGTGACTAGATTGCGCGGAGTAAGTGTGTCGAGAATATCGCTTGGGAGCGAGAAGATATGGTAACGTTGTGCCATGTCAGTTGGTGTAAATGAGACTCTGAAATTTGAGGCAAGTGGAAATGCCTGGTTATAAGTTATAAGTTTTCAGCTGTTTTGCGGTTCCGGGTGCTTGATCAGTGACTGACAAACAGTCACTCGGAGATGACCGACGCGTCGCGTTACCCGAGGCGCTCGCCCAATTTAGATCTCTTCACCAAACACTCATCATGGCTTCTGTATCACTCGCTCCTCGACCGCTAAAAAAGCTGGTCTTATTTGATGTCGATGGCCCCTTGACCCTTGCTCGGCAGGTAATTTTGTCGTGGTCTTTCACCCCGATAAAGTTGATGCAGAGATCTTCAAACAGAAAGCCTCTGAGGACATAATCAAGCTTCTGCTTCAGTTGAAAGAAAAACTTACCATCGGTTTCGTCGGCGGTTCCGATCTGGGGAAGATAACCGAACAACTATCGGTCCACGGTCACGATGGTATGCACACAAGTGACGCGACCCTCTTTAAACCGTCCTGATCTGAGGTAGCGCTGAAGCTCTTTGATTTCGGGTTTGCGGAAAACGGTCTCACTGCGTACCGATTTGGGGAGCTTCTTGCTTCTCAATCATTCATCAAATACGTCGGCGAGACCGACTACAAAGAATTAGTCAAATTCATCCTTCACTATGTTGCTGATCTCGATATCCCGATCAAGCGGTCAGTGTCTTTCGGTTCAGGGCTCACACCCTATTAAGTTATGATATAGCGGAACTTTCATCGAATTTCGCAATGGGATGATCAACGTGAGTCCAATTGGCCGTAACGCCAGGTAGGCCAACTAAGTGTGTGGGTCGATACCTGCCGTCATTGATGTTATAATCCAGCATTGCAGAGCGCATTGAATTCGAAGCATATGACAAGGTGAATTACTTGGATCCTCATGGTAGTCTTCATTTATTCCAGGAATTAGATCCATAAAGTCCGAGCTGCTTTTATCGAGAAATTGAAGGCCAAATTCGCGCACCTCAAACTTACTTTTGCGATCGGAGGTCAGATCTCATTCGACGTCTACCCCAACGGATGGGACAAGACGTATTGTCTTCGCCACATCCCAGAAGATCAGTTTGAGGAAATACACTTCATTGGAGACAAAACCTATCCTGTACGCTCTCGCTCCTTCTCGCGCGGCAAATCACTCATTATCACATCATTTTCCACCTCAAGGGCGGAAATGACTACGAGCTATTCAGCCACCCACGGACGGTTGGCCATACCGTCATCAATTCTGGCGACACGATAGACATATGCACGAAGCTCTTCCTGGGGGGAAAAGCATGAGTGACTGAAAACGTTCAATACCACTTTACCAACGTAGAAATAGCACTTAGGAAGGTGATTTTGACCTCGAAAGATGACAATAAGTATCTGTATTTTGGATAACTAAATATCCGTGACAATGAAATGCGTTTCTGTCACATGATGCTTACTTGAATGATGGGACCGTGACTTGACCGTGACCTTAAGTATCGCACTCCCACCAGAACGCGTTCTGGTCCAATCTCCAGCTAGGTTTTCTTTCCGAAATCTTGACAGCCTTTTATTCTTGAACAAGGCGTTATTTCTTGTGACATACAGAAGCAACTTAGACATGCCTGCTCTAAACCGCCCGCCCAAAGACAAGCAGCCACTGGCGCGAACGCGGTGAGTTTCTACTGTTCATTGACGCGTGGTTGTGCAATTATCTTATTGCGTCAATACCATTATCTCGCCGGGTCGACTGCTCAGCACGAAGCCAGATGTTGCGTCTGAACCCGCGGCAAAGCGAAGAAAGCTCGTTCCCATCACGGAAGCCCAGCCTCAGACATCGCAGTCTTTCGCAGATGTTTTGGAGCGGTTGAATCAGGGTTCAAAGGGTGGTGTCGGTGAGTTATACTGAGCGGGATCTGGAGCCACTTGCACGTCTTTTCTGACGCGTCATGCGATAAAAGCTGCCGAAGGTGGTGCAGATTGCTGGCCGCGACCAAAGCTGCCGCCCATTGACGAAAAGACAGATACTATTGGTGCGCATCACGCACAGTACATCATCATGCTGATGAGCTGAACTATGCATCCCAGTATTTCAACAGATTGATGTCGAGGAAGCCATGGATTACTCAACGGGCGCCATGACGTTGCGCATGTTTGGTGTAACAGAAGTGGGTATTCGGTCTCAAATGTGCCACGATAGTCAACGTGAATCACTAAACTGAAGTTGGATCTTTCTGTTTCAGGCAGGCCATAGTGTCCTAGCTCACATAACAGGATTTGCACCCTATTTCTATGTGGCCGTTCCTCGCGGCTTCGACCTGGGCGATCTCAATGCCTTCGCTGATCATCTCAATGTGAGTAACTTATATTCTCCTTGTGCAATGATCTCATCGTACATATGGAACTACAGAAACAAGCCGGAGAGACTTATGTTCGCAAAATCGACGTCGTACAGAAACGTAGTTTATGGGGCTACCGTGGCGATGACTGGATACCTTTCTTCAAATTCACCATCTCCGAACCCAAGTCACTTCCTAAGATCCGAGATGAGCCCTTCCGACTATTTCTTTGTGGGATGTGTTTATTGACATAATTGTTCGGGGTGATTACGCATCTTCGAGCGAGGGGAGTGCTCTTTCCGAGATTTATATCCCCTTGGCCAACCGATCGCGACCTTCGAGAGTAACATTGCATACACGCTGCGATTCATGATTGATACGAAGGTGAGTTTTCGTGTGACGAGGTTCTTCGTATTCGTAGAAATTTATCTCGTGCATGAGGTCGTGGGGATGAATTGGATCGAGGTCCCTGCTGGGAAGTACAGACTCCTGACGGACAAGGAGAAGCGTTCTGCATGCCAGATTGAAATGAACGTAAAGTAAGCGGGTTTTATTTATGGCTCTTTGCACCCTCTGAAGGCTAGATGACACTTCGCCAGATGGGACGCTTTCATCTCACATGCACCGGAAGGAAACTGGTCGAAGGTCGCCCCTCTCAGAATATTGAGTTTCGATATCGAGTGCGCCGGACGAAAAGGTATCTTTCCTGAGGCTCAGGTGGATCCTGTCATTCAGATCGCAAATATGGTTACGAGGCAAGGTATATCTCCCCGCCCATCCAACTTGCGACAGCGTTGAACCAAAATGATTTTTCTAACTACAGGCGAACAAAAACCTTTCATTCGGAATGTCTTTACACTGAATACGTGCTCGCATATCGTGGGATCTCAAGTCCTCCAGTTTGATGACGAGGCAAAGATGCTCCAGGCATGGAGAGATTTCGTGGAAGAAGTGGATCCGGATGTCATTATAGGGTATAATATTGCGAATTTCGATTTCCCGTACCTCTTAGATCGTGCAGCAAGTCTTGACGCGCGGAAATTTCCATATCTCGGGAGACTGAAAAGTACGCAAGTTTCTTGTCTCTGTTCAAGATCAAACTGACAGCTCTCTACCAATTCATCTCAATAGACTCGAAAACCCAGATGAAGGATACGCATTTCTCGTCGAAAGCCTATGGACAACGTGACTCCAAAGAAACTGTTCTTGATGGGCGATTGCAGCTTGACGTGCTACAGTTCATGCAGCGCGAACACAAGTTGCGGAGCTATACACTCAACTCTGTTTGCGCGCAGTTCCTCGGGGAGCAGAAGGAGGACGTGCATCATTCAGTCATTACAGAGCTCCAAAATGGGACACCAGAGTCGCGGAGACGGTTGGCCGTCTACTGTCTCAAGGTTCGTCTTTGCTACGTCCCTTGTACCACTATCTGTCCTGCCTGCTGACTGGGTAATACAGGATGCGTATTTGCCACAGAGGCTCTTGGATAAACTCATGTGTTTCGTGAATTATATTGAGATGGCGCGCGTAACGGGTGTCCCATTCAATTATCTCCTCTCTCGCGGTCAATCCATCAAGGTGCTCTCGCAACTCTTTCGGAAAGCGAATGACGAAGGGTATGTTGTACCGGCTCTTAAAGGCGAAGGTTAGTTCCTGAGTGCCTATATTATACCGCATCCCCTTCTTCATCCGTCCACTCAAACTAAGCCTCAAACTGATGTATAACATCCTCATAGGCTCCGACGAGCAGTATGAAGGTGCCACCGTTATCGAACCCAAGAAAGGATACTATGATTCGCCGATCGCGACTCTCGATTTCAGCTCGCTATACCCTTCTATCATGATGGCACATAATCTCTGCTACACCACACTTCTGGACAAGGGCACCATTGATCGCATGCAGCTTGTTAAAGATGTGGACTACATACAGACGCCTAATAATGGTGAGTAACAATTCATTACGGGGCCTGGGACTGCGCAAACTTGTCTCTGATGATGTATTTGTCTATCATCTCTTTCCAAACATACCGTCGGCAGATGTACTGATACAACTGGACATATTTTACAGATTTCTTCGCGGCATCTACTAGACGAAAAGGGCTACTACCTACTATTTTAGAAGACTTGATCTCAGCACGTAAACGCGCCAAAGCGGATCTGAAGAAAGAGACAGACCCATTCAAACGAGCCGTGCTGGATGGACGGCAGCTTGCTCTCAAGGTGCCTCGATACACTTCTCCTGTATTTATCCTGCCTTTATAACTTCATCACTATCTAGATCAGTGCCAACTCGGTGTACGGATTCACAGGTGCAACTATTGGAAAATTGCCGTGTCTCCCCATCTCGTCTAGTGTAACATCCTACGGTCGTCAGATGATTGAAAAGACAAAACAGGTCGCTTCCTTTCTTGGCGAACGTTTTTGAGGTAAAGTCTAACTTGTATTTTCCCTTCCGGAATTTTAGGAAGTCGAGGCGGAATTTTCGATTGCCAATGGACATTCGTATAATGCTGAGGTTATCTATGGTGATACTGATTCAGTCATGGTCAAATTCGGACCAGGGGATTTGGAAACTGTCATGGCGCTAGGCATGTTATTTTCTTTCCAGTGCCTCGTCCTGACATTCAATGTGATTCTTTGCATTTCGTAGGAGGCCAAGCAGCCGACTTTGTCACGGCGAAATTCGTCAAGCCCATCAAGCTCGAATTCGAAAAGGTGTATTTCCCGTACCTGTTGATTAGCAAAAAAAGATATGCAGGGCTTTATTGGACGAAACCTGAAAAGTATGATAAGATGGACTCGAAGGGTATCGAGGTGGGTGCTTTCCCTGGCTTATTTTTTTTTGGTGAGCTTACAGATGTGTATGTGCATGTTTTTTAGACTGTCCGACGTGATAACTGCCGTCTTGTGTCTACTGTGATTGAGACATGTCTTCATAAGATGCTTATTGACCGAGACGTCAGGGGCGCCGAAGAGTAGGTTTTCCAAATATTGTTCATACCAAGTGCATTTGTTGACAGGTAGCGCATTAGTTACACGAAGGGAATGATTTCAGATCTCCTGCTGAATAAAGTCGATATGTCCCAACTTGTGATCACTAAAGCCCTTTCAAAAGCTGGTGAGCGCACACTAATCGTATTCACTGTAGATGCTCTGGGCTGATAGTTGGTTACAGATTATGCTGGGAAACAGGCCCACGTCGAGCTTGCTGAGCGAATGAGACAACGTGATGCAGGTGAGTACCCACCGGAAGACGTTTGGCTGTAGTCTTAAAACTCCTCGCACAATCCAGGGTCAGCACCCGCTCTGGGAGATCGTGTAGCATACGTGATCGTCAAAGGCATGAAGGGTAAGCTGTTCTGCGGCTGCTGCGAAGTCCAGTTCTTTAACAACTTACAGGTGCCGCTGCCTATGAGAAATCCGAGGATCCTTTGTATGTCCTCGAGAACAACATCCCTATTGACACGAAGTATTATCTTGAAAACCAACTGTCCAAGCCTTTGATGAGAATCTTCGAGCCCATCCTTGGAGAAAAGGCGTCATCGCTGTGTCAGTTCTTTCGATTGCGTTCGCGCTGCTATAAACCTGATGTATTTGATAGTATCGGGAGGTCATACGCGAACCATACAAATAGCAACACCCACTGTTGGTGGCTTAATGAAGTTCGCGGTGAAGACCGTGACGTGTCTTGGCTGTAAAACACCACTTCGGGCAAACAATAGCGTGAAAGGTACAGATAATCTCTGTACATTTTGATTGGAACATGTCATGACGTGTTGCTTTCATTCCGCAGATGGCGCAGTTTGCAATAATTGTCGCCCCAAAATTGGGGCATTGTATCAGAAGCAGATTACGGCTGCTTCGGAGATGCAAGTTCGCTTTTCACGACTTTGGACACAATGTCAACGGTGTCAAGGATCGCTGCATCAGGTCAGTAGCAAGATCTGATTTCTCGCACCGTTTAGATCACTGATGCCTCTCCTTATAAGGATGTGTTGTGTACAAGTAAAGATTGTCCGATCTTCTACATGCGTAAGAAGGCGCAAAAGGACGTGGAAGATGCAAATGCCGTGTTGGAGCGATTTGATGCTGATCTGTGGTAGAGTTTTACTGAAGATACACAGGCGGCTGGGTATCTTAAGATTGGGCAATCTGGTTTAAGTTGGCAAAGTATTATGATCACGATCGCTTGGATTGCGTACTGTATGGACATAACTATAGATGTATGGCTCAGGAAACATATCACAACATAATATGCAGCGTTTGGTTAACCTACACCTATTGAAGGGCAGTGAGCAAAGGGTGGTAGGCGCCGAATCAAGTATCGTGACTAGATCGAGTGTGACAAAGGTGACACGACGCGTCGCGCAAATATCACGTGCGCGATTCATTGTTTGAGAACAACCACGATTTGGACCTTGGTCGATTGTCCCCTTTCACCCAAGTCCAAATGCCCAAACACGTCCGCCTTGCAAACGGAGATTCTGACTCTGGCGCAGAAACAGAACCAGATACACCAAAGCCAAACCCACGCCAAAACAGCAGAAAACGAATTAGCGATGTCTATGGAACCGATAATGACGCTAGTTTCACTTCGGATTCTGGAGGACGCATCCCATTGAGAGCGGTTAATATCAACGACGATGCTGCAGAAAAACGAAGGAGACGGAAGAGTACCAAACTGGCTGTTTTTGAAAATGCACAAGCAGGCCCCTCATCGGAAGGGCAAGCTGAACAGGTCGAAACGTCAAAGGCTGCTCAGGCGAAACAGAAACAGCAGCAACTTAACTCTGTTGCCCCGCCCCCGGTTATCAATATACCTCTGGACGTTATGAGCTCTAACTTCGAGGAATGGATGAAGATGGCCACGGATAATGTACCTTTACATCTGCTTTATATAACTAGGCTGAAAGACTTATTACTATTGTGCTAGAAAATCAATGCTGCAAACTCGTGGAACTTTGCTCTTATCGACTACTTTCATGACATGTCACTGCTGCGCAACAACGATGACAATTCCATTAACTTTCAGCGAGCATCGTGTACCCTCGATGGCTGCGTCAAGATTTGGACAAGTCGTGTCGACAGTGTCGGCACAGAAACCGGAAAATTGCTCAGCAACCTTGCCAACGAGGGCAGATCAGCAGATAACGATGAAGATGCAGATTCGGACAATCCGGATGGTCAAGATCCCTCTCAGGGCCAACGGCGTAAGAAAGCACATCGGCCGGAGTCGACACTTGCAAAAGACGCGTCACAACTCAAAAACAAGAAGCTGGACCTTGAATTTCGCGTGGACCCGCTGTTTAAGAAGACATGTGCGGATTTCGACGAGGGGGGCGCACAAGGTTTGCTCATGAATCATCTCAGCCTTGGGGTTGGTACAGATGGTGGGATGCGAGTTGTCTTTGATGCAAGTGATTCGATGGGGAGAGTAGCTGATGACGATGAAGATGAAGAAGAGCCACAGGAGGATGTAGATCTAAGTTATCTGCGAAGTATGCCCATTTCTACCTCAAAAAAAGGCATTACTGACGATCGTTTGTTGAAGATGAGTTCCTACCGGATTTGGATGTCCTTGAAGACAAAGCCATTTCTCATTCGTTGGCCGGATTTTCTTTCGCCAAGGACAGCTTCACTTTTGACGATACTACCTTTTTCCGCGATGATACAAAACGGGAGGATATCGACCTTGACGATAACGATGATTCCAACGAGCCGTTTTTAGATTATGGCGCGAATGGTGATGCCCCGATGGACCTTGATGGCGATAATAACGGCCCCCCTGTGGAAGAAGACTTTTTCCAGGGTGATCAGGCTGCTGGAGACGACTATGGTGGTGGTGGGGATGAATATAGCGGCGGAGATAATGGCTCACCAGACGCTGAAGGCGACCAAGGGCACGACACACGACCAGGCGCATTCGTTCCTTTCGACCCACGCCGAGCACCCAATGAACGTGATTTGATCATGGCAATGACAGATGTGGATGGGGAGAATGGGATGATGGGGTACTTTGACAAGAACTTCCTTAAAAATTGGGCGGGTCCCGAACATTGGAAATTGAGAAAGGTCGTACGCAAACGTGAGTATCTAAATACAAGTCGTGGTGCTGAGCGATAGTGATGACCACCAATCATCGGATCTAGCGGATGCTACGGAGGTTGCTGCGGCCAAGCCCCGACGAGAGAAGAAGGACCCTTTCAAAATCGATTTCCTTACTCCTACTGAGAAAGATATCAAAGCCACTTCCAAGGCCATATTCGCGCCTGTCACTGCGCGTGGTGCAGCAATCACGCTTCCTACTTATACTTCCTCGAAAGGATCCACAACAAAGAAGCGAGGGAAGAAAGCGAAAGAAGAGAAGAGAGACGAGCATACGCTCCCCGATGACATGCACTTTACCAGCAGACAGCTTGTCACACTTTTCCTCAAGCCGAAATTCTCGGTGAGTGATTTGCTTATGATTGAGATGAATATATCGCTGACAAGATGGATGTCATCGTTTCCTGGGCTTTAGTTGAAGATGCGTGGTCAAAGAGTGAGGTATAATGAGAATGGAGATGGCGAAGTCGATGAGAACTTCTGGGCACAAGCGGCTGCGAATCAAGCGGCTGGGCGAGATGCTGAAGATAGGGATGAGAGTGAGTTATTTTCTCTTACCCTATAAAGATCTCACCTCCTACCACCATCATACTGACGCTTACTTTCTGCAAGGCGGAGAAGGCGCCAATATCCCGTTCAACACTCAATTCTTCCACGACGACTACGATGACGGAGCTGGGTTTGACGATGGTGGTGGCTTCGACGATGCCGCTGCGGATGCAGATGGGGACCAAGATCAAGACTTGTTGGCAGTAACTCAAGGTCAAAAACGACGTGTCCGGCCCGAGTTTGTGAACTATGCAAAGAGGGCCAAGAGAGTGGATGTGAGGAAGTTGAAGGAGAATATATGGAAAGGACTGGACATTCGTGTTGCGAAGGCCAAGGAGGAAGGGGAGGATGAGGATGAGGAAATGGTAAGTACTACTCTTTGGCGATCGGATGTTGACTGCTAACTTATTTGCGTTGCTTCCAGGACGTGGATGATCCACTCCTAACCGACCCCACCGAGTCACGGATCTTTAGTTCAGTCATATCAGGGCTGCAGCGGTCATATCCCAAGGATAAGATGGAGGAGATCAGCACTAGTTTTTGTTTCATCTGTTTGCTGCATCTTGCAAACGAGCAAGGGCTGAAATTGCACTCAGAAAACAATATAATACCTGATGAGGTTGAAATGGACACGGAGGAGGCGGAGGCACAGGGGGTCGATAGAGTGGGTGATATATGGAGCTTGAAGGTATGTCATATATGTGAACCATGTCTTTGAGGGCAACATATACTGATCATGATTCGGTGTACAGGTCTTCAGAGATCCAAACGCAGCCTCTGTATCATAATTTTCTTAATTTAAATTTATTACCTTTTCTTTTTTTCAAGTGGTACACCATGCATCCTCCATTGTGGGATCACCTTCGACTGCCCCTGTGCGATTTTGCTCGCTAGCTGGTATTACCACATTTTAGTTTCCCTGCGTCTTGCTTTCACGCTACTTATATATTGGTATATAAAACTGTTGTATACCGCCTTGAGAATGGACAGGGATGAGCGATCGTGTTCGTCGTGAGTGCCTATGGACCAACTCATAATGCAACCGTGGCTCAAGATCGAATGGACAGAAAACAACAGGAAATATATTCCAACGCGAAATACGAACTATGGAGGTCGACTAAATCGAGAGGAAAAACTAGAGCTACAATGCATAGACATCTGATTTCAGATCGTCTTCCAGGAGACACGAGAAAGCTTCTAAAAATACAATACGATCCGCGAGTTCCAAGACATCCAACACCCCCCAACACCCACCACTAATTAACTCCAAAGTAAGCCAACTATCGAGCACAGCGAACGCGATGGAAGATTAGCGCAGCCTGGCCTTCCATCCCCTCCACAAGCTCTCTTTAGTCTTGCGGTGCTTGGCACTGAGTTCAAGGAATTCTTGATATGCTTGTGCAGATAGCTCAATCATATCGGTTGTAGACGTGCGATCAGGGAAAATAGCAAGGAGTGCTGATGTGGGGATGCGGGCTTGGGGAACAGCCGACGCGAGGAAGAGGCGGTCGCCGAAGGGGGTATAAGTGTATACATCTAGCCAGCGATCGCGGCGGTTGTGAGAACGTGCAGCTGGAGTGACGTTTTTGTTAGCGAGGTGAATGGGCGCAAGAATGTAGAAGATAAAAAAATACCTTGGATAACCATGACTTGGTGTTGGACGACTGCAATAGCAACTGATCCGTGATGCATGATTGTATATGTATAGGGTTGGACTGATGATTGATACAGTTGGTGGTGATTGATACAGCAGCGAAGTCAGAAAGGAGAATAATACAAAAAGAGAGAGATGGAAAGGAGACTCTAAGTCTGCCTCGAGTTGAGTGCTAACGGATATGATAATGCCCAACGTTACGATAGACCCAGGACTTTATGCAATCCCGCACCTGGTCTTGTTATTGTTCTCGCAAAGAGGATAATGAGAGCCTGACAGGAGAAAAAACGAAGCGTATCGTCCTCGAGGCGGCTCGGAGAGAGGAACAATAAGCTTAAGCACAAGGCTAGTACAAACTGATGGCCGAATACGGTCGATACCAAATCAACAGCTCTTTGCAAACAAAAGGAGAAGAAGGGCATACCTGGTCACGTGCGAGCGAAGTACAATAGAAAGCCCAGATTTGGACATGCCTAGCCAAATTGAGTACCGACTCAACCTTCCATAGCTTGTTCAACTGAAGCTAATCAGTTATTAATATGATGGCCTTGTGATGTCCAATGGTCCCGTTCAAAGTTCTCGCCTTGTTTTCTACAATGTGCTCTTTGTGCCTCGGCCGCCTACATTCTGACGATGTGTTGTTCAGAGTCCAAATGAAAACATCGACGGACTCCTTCAAGTCGGTCTTATTTGGCTTGAAGGAAACCACGCAACTTGGAATTTGAAACTTGAGAGCTAATACCTCTATAGATACGAAGGTCCTTTGGTTCCATCCGGTCGGGGATGGAGTAATAGAGGTACCCTTTTTCAAAGATCTCAACAATATGCGTGAAGCTACTTCAGGGGTCACAAGGGTCGTAGGCGGACACAGTATCTGTGAGAGCGTAGGAATACCGTCTTCGGCCTGAGTTTGCACAACGAAATCTGTGACGATCCACTGACGAACTACTTTCTTTTAGTAGCGACGGGATGGGCGGTATTCGCTCTTTGAGCCACTAGCCCGAGTTTACGCTTATTCGGAGACTCGGATGCGATCGTCTATACTGCGCTAAGATGTGATCTAGTTTTGCGGGATCAGGAAAGCTTCCGGTTATTCGTGGTTTATTGGGGCAATGATTCTTCCACCTATGAGCACATTTCAATGAGTATTATATTCCGATAGCTTTTCCAGAAGATCGCACAAGTCGCAAGTCACATCCGTGGAACGAAAGATCCAACCGTGTCGCCAACCTGAGCGATGCTTGTGACATGACTATGGCTGTGATTCGCTTTCTTCCAGATCCCATTTCAACGGAATGCAAGCTTCGACTTTTTCAGCGTGTCAGCCTATCAATCCGTAAAATGTCACTGATTACACCACAACAGCTCAGAAAAGGGAGTTTGAGATGAAAGAATCTGAGTGCTGGAATACCAGCATCAACACGTGACATGACGTCACTGCCAATGGAGATTAAAACCACTCATTTCCCGGATGCGAAACCTACGCTTAACCACAATGCCTGTACAATCATCTACTCGCAAACGCAACAAAAAACATACCGCCGCGCCGACAGATACCATGTCCCAAAACCACGTCTCTACGAAGGACGATCTTCCACCACCTCGTGAACGCAAGGGTATGACGAGCGTTCAACCACCATTGCGCTATACACCATGGCGACACTTCGTGTATGGTATCGTTGGAGTCCTGATGCTTGCAACAGCGTGGTATTCCTATCAGTTCATCCTATGGGAGAGAGAAGCGGGCGGGTGGTGGAATTTGGCGATCGGGAAGAGACCGCCACAATCAGACCAAAGTGGGCAGCGCTCGCAAAACCAGGGCACAAGGTGGTGGGGCACAGGAACTCAGGATCTGAAAGAGGGAAAGGTCGAGGGTGGGGTCGAAAGGAACATCAACGGGTTAGCAGACGCGCTTGGAATCCCCCCGCATGAGCTCGCGTCTGCGGTTGCAGGAGCTGTGAAAGAACACGTGCCTCCTGCGAGTTTAGCTAGCGTGGCTTCAAAAGAAACTGGGCCTGCAGTGAAGATTCTATTGGGTCAGGAAGATGAAAATGAAGGAGACAAAGGAGTCATGGGTGAATTTGCAGGAGGATTAGAGTCGATGGTTGGTTTGGATGAGCCCCCTGAGTTAGATATGTAATGTACAAATTTGGCTGTCAACAAGCGTGTGAAAACATATATTTACAATAAACTCACGGATCACGTGCTGAATTCAGCTTTACATTGGAGGAGTGACTGTGCATCTCTCTCTTCTCAGTTCCGAGCAACAACGATGGCAATGGAGATTGCTCACGAAGAACGTTCAATACTGGAATGGGACGAAGACCAAGTACACCAATGGCTTTGCTCTTTAGGCTATCCTCAATACCAGAATCAGATCAAAGGTCTGTCGCACTCTTACATTTCTTGTTGGATCCTTTCTGTCATTCTTCTTGGCCTTTCTATTAGCGTTTACAATAAATTCGTTAACACTGAATCGTCCCACAGAGCACAATATATCCGGCGATGCATTATGTCTTCTCGATCCTGAGGGTCTCAAAGCGATTGGAATAGCAACCGTAGGCCAGAGGCTTGCCATCCTGAAGGCTGTCTACCAAGCAAAACTCGCACACCAGATTCCCATTGAGCCCGGCCACTACATACCTCCGTGTAAGTACATGTCGAGTACACTGCTTCACGGTAGCTAACGATTATGGTTCTATTATAATTGCCATTTGATACTATGGTATGTCTTACTGCTGAATGGGCGTGATATCGAAATGTAGCGGAGGCACAGGAAAAGACGGTATCCGTCGATAAACTATTTGATATCGTAAAAGAGCAAGGTCGGTTCTCTTGCATTGTGGGAGGCTGGACTTTCAATTCACCTCTTATCACCTGGTTGGATTTATTGCTAGCACATCGCGTGCAAGTGCTTGAAGACGACAATAGACGGCTTAGTGACGCTCTTCAGATACTCCTTGACGAGGTACATAGTCCACGGAGCAAGGCCTCGGTGTGTATTCCCTTGAAAGCTGTATTCTTGAGTGTTATTTGCCATTTTCGGAGTTCAATAGTCTTATTTTCGTTGGATGCGTTTTGTTTGATGTGGCAGACATAGTTTTCGGCGTGGATTGCCTCATTATGGCACATTCTCTTTTCGTTCCTATCTTTCTTTTCCATCATCGTACCAACGCTGCTCCCACAGGACGAACCATCACTCCGTCGTCAACACTCATATAAGTGGGCTCAATATCCCGCTAAATCCCCTACCAAAGCCGATTCCCCCCACCCTTCGCCACAACAAGTAGAGCACGACCAATCTCAGGTGCGCCTTCCCTCAATTTCGCCCAGAAACACAAGCTCAATTGCAACCCAGATACCAACTCACTCTCACTCTCATAGCCAGACCCGCGCTCCGCCACCCCCACAGATCCAGATCCAGCCCTCAATGACACCAACTGACAGACATCCGCGGGATTCGCCTGGCTCTGCCCCTTTATCGTCAGCGTCGGCACCTTTATCAGCTCCGCCGACTTCTGCCACACCTTCTACGTCTTCGAGCGCCACAACATCGAGACCGCACCCTTCTCGCACTGAATCGGTTGATAACTTGAAATCCGCTTCATCTTCTGATAATCTCAAAAGCTTCAAAGTCAGTCTTGAAGATCCGACGTGGAAAGTCCTTCCTGCGGCCCTGAAGAAGTATAAGATAAATAATGATACATGGCAGAATTATGCCATGTTTATATGTTATGGTTCACCTGGTGAGTTTATCTCCTACAATCAATTCGTGACCGAATGCATTCCTCGCTCACTACGTGATCTGTTTCGTTATCTCTCACCTTTGGCTTGCGTTAAAATAACATTGCCCCATCTCAGGTAACCGAATCGAACGTTGTCTATCTTATGACGAAAAGCCCCTGCTCCTTTTCCAAAAACTCAAGGATGCCAAGAAAAATCCCGTCTTTATGCTTAAACATATCAAAGACATACGCTCGCCTATTGCTGTCGCGCAGCAAAAGCACGCGATGCGAAAAGCTTCTGGGTCAGGACCTTCTGGTGGAGCGAGTGGGAACCAATCTCAAACTCATGGTGGAAGCGGACAACAAAGCAATACCCATAGTCATACCCACCACCCTAATGTATCCACGCATCTAGCCGTACGACCGAAATTGGACACGCAGCAACCGCTGACTGGGACAACACCTCAAGCTGGTTGGCCAGAGGTTACTTCGCCGACACTGGGCGAGGGATTAGCGTCGACGAGTACGTTAGTCCAGGGCTCTACTGAGAACGGCAGCATCAAGACGGCCAGCACACTTGCTCACGGCTCGATGGAGAGCGGAAGTCTAAGATCGCGATCTACAGCTACGAGTGCAGAGGGAGAAAGTACGCGGAGAGAAATGCCTCCCCCAATGGCTGGTGTATCATATGCAGTAGCTATATACCCGTACATGGCAGAACAAGACGACGAGTTCGACGTTGTTGTGTACGTATCCGCCGCTGATATATGTGGGCGAGTGCTGATTGAAGTCATTTTTCTGCAGTGGAGATACGTTCGTGATCCTCTCGCGCGCACGGGGATGGTGGGTCGTCCAGCGAGATCCTACAGGGTCTGGCATTGTCGATACCGATACATCCAAGCAGGGCTGGGTCCCCGCCGGCTGTCTTCTTGAGACGAACGTTCCTGTTGCGTCCGCCATCGCGGAAGCCACGGCTGCTTCATCATCATCTACAATCGATGCTTCTTCTGATGAACCACCAGTAACGGGGACGATTCCCGGATCGACGACGGAGAAGAAGACTCCGATTCTACCCCTCAGCATCATCTCGACCAGCTTCCCCGGTGTTGCACTAATGGAATATAAGAAGAAGGGCGAAGAAGAACTTGATCTGGCCAAAGACGATGCACTGAGAGTATTCAAGCGATATAATCATTGGAGCTACGTCAGTGTCCAATAAATGCATAGTAGGCAGACTTTGGCTAACGAAAGTCGTGATTTTTAGGCTGTCAAAGAAGAAGGTGGTGATCGAGGCTGGGTTCCGGTACGTGTCTTTTTCTTACTTCCGCCTCGTTAGTACGTTCCGCTCAAAGTCTTCATCTCGCAGTCGTGGTTTATTGGGAAAGTTCCAGCTCCAGGCGGTGCACCACCAACGCCCGCGCTTCCACCTGCCGCATCGGTATCACTCGACCAGGTCTCCCCGATGTCAAGCGCGTTCCCCCTTGGACGGAATCTATGATAAACGTGCCGGCTACACGTGAGCAAGACTGGGATAATAACGGGGGGAGACAAGTTCCGGTGCCGTTAACCATTCATGTATTTCTATGCTTTCCAAATCAACTTTTTTGTGGCTTTCGTTTTTTGGATACACATATAATGATATACTTGACCTTGACCGTCTCTTTTCATGCCTACATATTATATGGACTGTTTTCTCATATGACCATGATATCAATTACTTACTTGTAGTGTAGATACACCAGTGACTTATATCTTTTCCTACTCTCTCCTTCACTCCTCCAAGTTACTTATCTTTTACTGCCAAATGTCAAGAGTGCATCGCATTGGCACACTTCTCTCGTCCGTTTTCAAAGTGAGTAGGGTTATAAATATAGATACCGACAATGCAAATGTTCCGGATAAGCGCAAGCGTGTAAGCACCCCGGGATGTGCGGGGCAACCCCGTTGGGCAAAGGGCCGCCGGACAGAGACGAATTTAGATGATCGTCTTCTCAGCGAGCCCCTCAGAACTGCCTTCCATTGATCAACATCAATTCCGACATAGAGATCGGACATGAATCGATGCATCCGTCATCAGATAACACAAATACTAAGTAAGCGTACCTTGCAAGCTCCAACAGCCAAGGTGATTTTCCTTTACCGACGACCTAAAGGCATAATACCAGATAGCCGCGACGAAACAGTACTCTTTGACCCAAACGGTGAATCTGCAACGGCTAACGACTTCAAGCTTCAAGTTGTACTGTGCCGTTTCGACCAACTCTTCTCACGCCGGCCTGAACGGTCCCAAAATAGAAATTTCGAACCCCTCTTGAAGAGGTGACGGTAAGGGTCACAGGTCACATCGGCTGAAGAGTTGGTTGAAATGGTACAGTAATGTCGACTGGCCGATCATGATGCATTTGCAGTCCTTGCAATATTCACCGCAAGTCCCCTCTATACCTTCAAGTTTTCATACTTCTACGTCGTTATCAGAATACTACTTTCCAATGGACTTTGATGAAACAGACTATAGTCAAGTTTCCCGGACCGGTTGATAGAGTGCGCTCGCACTGAGGATACTTTTGAACTCTAAACAAAGGGAGCGCTTGAGATTTTCCGATGGGTTCTCAAGAATTTCGGTTAAGTCGGTGAAGTCTCTTATCAACTCCTACTTACGCCCAAATGTATGGGTGTCAAGGTGCGTCGAGTCTGGAACTTGAGGTGCCTGCAGAAAGAGCGCTATCTGTTTCACCAGTTTTCAATCTTCGACATTCACAGTATGCTTGCCAAGAAGTATATTGCGGAGGACTCGGATTGGCTTTCCTCGGTTATCCATGAAATCCGCCACGCCGGACCACATGTATCCAGCACTTGAAAGGAGTGATCGCGTCGTATCTCTTCCATATTCAAGTTTCGAGGGTCACAGTGCTTTTGGGATGACGTCTCTGCGATGTGCACAGGAAATTGACCGTCTCTCCTAGACGGCGACTTGGATAAAAGGGACGTGATAGCGCTTGTCTCAGACATCCATTAGCCCATCTCGTCAGCCTCTAATAAATACCCATATGCAGTCGATACTCACTAGCTCTACAAGATATAGCACACCAGAGGGTATGTTGGAAGACAACATGCTGATACCTGCTAGATATCAGCCATTGACACCTATAACCCAATTTGACTGGGTACGTCAAAGTAAATTTGTAACTTTGGACAAGTAACTCCTACGATCGTTGAATTGCAGCTTTATCCCCTCAATGACAGAGAATTTGGATATACAAATGGCTTCACTAGCGCGAGTGCAGCGCGTGAACCGCCTACTATGAGCCAACACTGGTTGAACAGTAACGACCCGTATGCGCCACATCAATATTTATCTATGGTTGCTACACAGGGCTATCATCACATTGATGATGCTGGGTCTTTGAGTAGATCGCCATGTGTATCATCCGTTGGTGGTCAAGCTCCTGCGTGGGTGCATACATCTTCGTGGTCCTCCCACGTAAGTCAATATTCATATCTTGGTGTATCCTAGTTTGACCTCTAGTCGCAAGTTGTCCTCGATGAACGAATTGTGTTCCTCCCTCATTCCCCGACCTGGCCCATCTAGGAACAAACCACATCCCGACAACCTGTCTACACTAGCACCTCAGGTGGATAGATTTTGCAATCCCCACAAACATTTTAGATTGACCACGCTCATCAGAATCCACAGCATTCAGCGCACGTAACCACCTGGAAGGACGTTCGTAATCAGGCTGTAATTGTGAATGGTACAAGTGTGTTTGTGCCACAACTTATCTACCAGCCCAGCACCCATGCCGATAGGGAAAGATATGTCAGCGGGGTAACACTTTCTCCTCCAATAATTTTTCGTGCAGAGGGCACGCTTGAATGGGGTATACCGCTCACAGCGGCTTTGGGTCGGCAAATTAATTGTCTAAATGATAGAGATTCACTTGTGTTTGATGGATGTGGGCCATCTGTTTCCATACGCCTTCAGGTTCGTTTATCACTACCAAGGTTCGATAAGTCATTCATAACAGTCACCATCATAGTGGCCCGGATACTTTTCTCGTCGCAAACAGGTCCATACGACGGATTATCGCAGTCCTCCAGGACTGATCACAAAAGCCAGGCTTGCGAAGCACATCGCTGTGATCCTTCGCCGTTTCATCCAGGTAAGTACATGCTGGCCCAAAGAATTTCGAATGCTCATACGGATTGTATTTAGGACATGGAAAACGAGACTATGCATGAAGATGCCAACCCTGCATGGAGGGTGGGAAATCGACATATCACATTTGAAAACCTGATGTTAGTCAGTCTTCATCACGTATCCCAGGGAAGTTGGCAACCCCAGCTGCGTTTGATGTGAAAAATTCCAACCCCCAAGTTTTGAGAGACATTCTACCCCCCATGCTAGTTAGGTGTTTCTCGCTTCACTTTTCTGACTGAACGGTTTACATCTTCTCATTAAATGTGAGCCTTCATTTATACGTAGAATGTCAACCATGTAGATGATTTTAAGGTTGTTTCGAAGTCATTTTCTTTGTGGATTGTATTACAGGTATTGTTGATTACTTGCATGCATATACTGAACGTTTTATGTACTACTTGGTAATTGTTAGGATGAGTCCGTGTATTACCCCATATCATGAGATCTCCTAGTATTTATTGGACCATAAGAGAGATGGAGGAAGGTTCGAAGCTGCTCAGACGTGCTAGCGCTTAACTTGAGTGCTCAGCGCCGAAATTGAAGTATCCTAGCCATATACACTGCCACAATTACACTGGTCAGATTGGAACCCAATAGAAATCTTACATACTACAAACTCCAAATAGGCTTCACTCAAGCTTCAATGCAACATACTTAGTACTAACTAACATACTACTACGGTTTCCCGGATCGTCCCGGTCGAGCTCTATAGACCACTTGATGCGACTCTTCCCGACCCCGCACTGATGCATGATATATCTGGAGCTCTAAAACTATTTAAACTTGAAGCTTGAAGGGTTTGAGCATCTCCGACCACACGTATGGTACAGCAGCTACAGCTTGGGCGACTCATTGCTCAGACCTTCGGTTCTGATGCCGATGAAGTTTCTCTGCAAACTACTACGGACCCGGACCAAGTGCCTAAATGATGTATGGTAGTAAATGGTCGTCAAGCACAATAACCAACGAAAGTGTGTCAAATCGAGAGCTCGAGACAGCTGTGGAAACACTGCTTGAAGCTAAATATATCGCGGAAGACTCGGGATAGCCTTCCTCGCCCTGGACCACAATATTAATAATGATGTAACTACAAGTTACAACATCCAGTGCTTGAAGAAGACTGACTGACCATACGCGTTTGGGCTCGGCGGCCTGTCAGGCCGTTGACCGAGGCTGTTTGTAAGTCGCTGAACTTCCCTGCGGGATCCTGCATGCGCAGCCTTGAGTTGGATATCCGTCCGCAGTACACGTCGTCCTCAGTATTCAAGTTTTTTTTGGGACTGTAGTACTTTGGGACACTGACGTCACAACAACATGTACAGGAAATTGACCGTCTTCCTTGATTTCAGAAGATGACGATAAAAGGACATCATGGCAGAACTTGTCTCAGACTTCAGCTCACCTATCTCTTCAGTCTCCGGGTTTCATACATATGGGATCGATACACGCTAATTATCCAGAACATACTAGCACACCAGAAGTGTTGTTACCTATAGGATATCAACCATCGAATCCAAGAAACCATCCCGAGGTATGTCAAACCAAACTTGTAGTTTTGGACGAGCAACTCCTATGATCATTGTATCCTAGCTTTATCCCCTCAATGGCAGAGACTTTGGATTCACATATGGCTTTGCAAGCGCAGCGCGTGAACCGTCTACTATGAGCCAGCACTGGTCGAATAGTAACGACTCGTATACATTGTAACAATACTCACCTATGGTTGTTACAGAAGGTTCCAATCACATTGATCATGATGGTGCCGGGTCTTTGGATAGATCATCATGTGTATCATGTTTTGGTGGTCAATCTCCTGCATGTGTGCACACATCCTCGTGGTCCAACCACGTAGGTCAATATCCATATCTTGGCAGACCCTAGTTTGACTTCGAATTCCAAGTTGTCTTTGAGGCAAGAATCGTCTTCTTGTCTCGCTCCCCGGTCCGGCCCATCGGGCTGATAATATTGTGTTTTATTTCTAGCGTTCAGGCTCAATCACTGAGACGATAGGATACAATGATTCCCGTCGTTCTGGCAAATGGTAAATTCCAGGGGATTTGATATGGATACTTATGTCTGTTCGCAGCTACTTGGGATCCAATCTCAGTTTTGAATCAAACAGCACTGTAAAGAAGCAGGTCATTACAATGTAGTTTTTCCCCAGTGTTTCCCCGCATGGCATTAGAATTCGAAGTAGAAGACCCAAAGGCTAAAGGCACTCCGCGTCACATTCCTTCCTTGGTCACAATGCAGGTCACATCAAGAACTTGTTTATGGTCAAAGGCCTGGTTGTCGAAAACGCACCAAGTATTGCCATGTACTCCACAGACGCTGGATATTATTAACCTACTGATCCTGATGTTCATTATCGGGAGACCGTCTCTTCCCCTTCTCCACCATCCAGCCACATAAATAGTTGTACGTCTTCGTTGAAGGCCATAATATGCTTATGCCATTGCCTCACGCGTTCGGAAATGTTCAACGCCAGATTCTCGAGAAGTTTTATATCTGCAGCATCAAGTCAAATGAAATCCCAGGGCTCACAAACTCCGGGTCTTACACATACTACTGCCATGAATGTACTTCCGTCAGCGCTTTCTAGCATATCACTGACTGCACCTTTTACTCAAAATACGCTCCGTACAATCAAAGACGCGCTCTCAGCACATGTATCGAGTCTCAAAGGCCCGGCGATGGGTGTAGATCCGAAAGAGATACATGCAGCTGTGCTTGTTCCGTTCTGTAATGTGGATGGTGTGCCCGGAGTGCTTTTGGAGGTCAGAGGAAAGCTAAGGAGTCATTCAGGAGAAGTGAGGTATGCTCGCATCTTCTGATCATGCTCTGATCATACCATAATCACCAATGTCTGAACAGTTTTCCGGGAGGAAGAGTGGACGAGGTTTGTCATTGATTCCGTGAGAAGTAGCTCATTCAATGGGACTAACTGGGATGTTGTTGCGTATGTAGACAGACGCGTCATTTCTAGATACTGCGTTGCGAGAAACTCACGAAGAAGTTGGCGTGCGTTCAGGACAGGTAGATGTCCTCGGGCAAATCGGCCCACCCGAGCAGAGTCTCCGCGGTCTGCGAGTATGGCCATACGTCGTATGCAATCCCTTCTTCTCGACATTCCGCTGGGAACTTAAATACAAACTATGTTTCAGGGCTTTATATACCCTCCAGGAAGTCCTCGACTTGGACTGCAACACGATCTCAACCCTAATACACCGCTTCCTTCTCTCCCTTTATCCTCGCTCACGATTTCCCAACCCGAAGTTGCCTGTGCATTTCATGTACCATTAGCAGCCCTTGCCTCCCCTGCACGGCTCAAAACTGATCTGTTTCGTGGCCAAAAACCCTATTGGGCAGTCGAAGTGTCCGATCTCATTCAGCAAGGCGTCGAATGGGCACCAAATCCCGATAATCATCCGGAGATTGGCGGAGGTCGTGACGGGAGATTAGAAGTGTGGGGTTTGACGGGGTGGTATCTATCTCTGCTTATGACGATTTTGAGAGTATACCGATAATTCGACAAGATATACATGTGCATTGAGATGATCTTTAGGAGTGCAATTAATGTCATACTTTGACAGCGGACACTGTACTATCAGTCAAATTTGTATAATATTTGTAGTAGGCAGCTTCCAAGACAAGATGCCTATAAAGTTTTAAGCTTTGAGCACCGAGTAGTGAATGTAGATTACAGTAACAGAAGTTGCTTTTGCTTTGCAAACCAGCTGTTCAGCATGCACTAGTGATTGAGATGCATTACGGGCGGGCCAGTGCGACATACTTAAAACTTGGTCATCTATCGCCGTCGAAGTGGAAGACCACATTTTACATCAATCTAGATAAAGGGCGGATATTGTGATACGATTCCAGATGTAGTTACAGCAATGCTGGAGACATTTCTATAACAGCCTTCGGACCCTTCTCGTTATAATCTGTTTTTGAGACGAAGTTCTTTCCTTGTGAATCATTGAACGCAACCTGTAACGCGGATAATGATGAATATTCCACTTGAACAAAAAATAGAGACAGAGATATGACCCACCTTTGCAACAATGCTGGATCCTAAAAATGCAGCTAGTCCATCCCCCTTTTCTCGGTATTCAGCAAAGTACTCTGGGACGGATAAGACTTTAATTGAACGTGGTTGCACATCATTCTGCTGATCCGGATTGCTCAGGATATAGGGTGAGAGGCGGGACTGCAATGCAGCTCCGATTCCTTTATGGAGAGAAAATGTCAGATAAAAGACTGGAGTACACATGCACAACAAGTTGCACCTTTAACATGATTTGTCAAGTCACCTGTGACAAACAATCCTTGCCAGATATACTGCCGCTGATCTACCTCGGTCTGCAGGACCGAAGTACCAACTGCATCTTGTAGAGGCATCACCCTTTCCTCTGATATTTCCACGCCAGGAGAACGAGGGAGAGTTCTCAACAGTGTGGGGTCAAAAAGAGGCTCGCAGAATCGATGGCGCTCCTTGCCGATGGTTAGAGAGTGGTCGCGGAACTGGACAGTGACAAGGTCCATGGCTTCGATTTCTTTTGCACGCGCCTGCTCGGCGGCAGATGCTTTTGCAGTGGCTTTCTTTTTCAGGCCAGACTCGATCACCGCCTTTTCTTTCCCAGCAACAAGGACAGCAGCGATATCTGTCACTCCTTCGTCTTCTGGAGGTTCGATGGTTTGACCGTCTGATGGAACCCGCACGAGGCCCTCTTCCCAGATATGTTTTACAAGATCTAACAGGAATCTTTGAGTGGCTTCTGGATCATTAGAGGCGTCGAGAGACGACGCAATAGACATCACGGATGTATTTGAGCGGAAAAGATGGGCGAGGTAAGCTTGACAATCGCGTATTCCGAGGGTCGTCGTCGTCTGTGCTGCGTGGATTGCGAATCCATCATAAATGGGCGTAACGTCCGTTTTTTCGTATCCAATGTCAACCACTACCCCACTGAGGACGCTTACGGCGTATAACTGGGCCATGGGTCGTTCGACGATAGCGAAGCCAGCTACATTGAAGCGTTCGAAAAATATCTGACATATCCGTTCGGACCCGTCTCGTGATAGGCCAGGTGCTATAGAGAGCAATACTGGTGATTCGTTTTGAGCTCGCCGAAGACTAAGCTGGTTGAACAAGACATATTTCCTGCACACAGGACATCAAACAGGTTTAATTTAGCGGATAAGTGATGATAACTGACCAGATTGCCTCTGCTTGTATCCAGTCCCGGATATCACCATCTGCGAAAGGCCATGAGACGAGAATATCTTGGCCCGCCTCGAGTGCTTCGTCGAGCTGAGTGCCAACAAGATAATCGTTGACTTTGGCAGTTGGACTAGAATGATGGGGGAGTGACGAAGCACGGCTCGTGGATTCTGCAGGGTGGATGTTATCGCTACTGTCTCCCGATCTAAGAGCTGGTTTTCCATTGGTATAAGAGGCGCCGTTCGATCCGTCTCCTATACTTCGGCGTAAACCTACACGAGCAGGGAATGTCTGGAGATAGATTTCAGTGAAATATGATGATTCTGGGATCTGTACTAACCACAGCCGGTGGTTTTAAAAGCTCATGGAGCCCTGCGCCAGCTCTTATTAATGTCCTTCCTGTCTCAATGACCACAATAGACGAGTCGCGAAACCCGACCATCACTGGGATAAGCAGGTATTATAAGGTGTTGCAAGATCTGAATTGAACGTGATTTCAATTGTGGACGCGTTGTTTGTTCCGACTTTTCGAATAGGCGCCCATTAGAAATTCGAATCGTAAGACTTTCGTATTCGGGTCCTCAAAAGCACTGTGATATTTATTTATCGCAGCAGTATGTCTTCCCAACTAACTTCCATGTACTCGCAACTACGCATCCCAGACTCCGAAAATGAGCCTTTTACTGATTATTCGCGTTGGCGATTGTTAGTAAATGACGGAGGGCGGCACACATGGCATTACCTTCATACCGACGAAGAATGCGAGGCATGGCCCCAGAACGAGGTTGATAAGTACTGGATCGGTATACCCTTGGTATGCATAATAGTTTATTTTGGCTCGGTATAAACTTGACGCTTTGCAGAACCTTCCGGCTCTGCCAGCTGCAAAAGACCCCCTAGATGCAGCGCGTAATGGATATACATTCTACAAACATCTACAGTCTCACGACGGGCACTGGGCAGGCGAGTATGGCGGCCCTATGTTTTTGCTCCCTGGTTTAGTCATCGGTTCGTATGTAACCGGTATGGGATTCAAAGAGGAAGAACGTCTGGAAATGATTCGATACCTTTTGAACCGCGCTCATCCTGAAGATGGAGGATGGGGAATGTGAGTCTATCATATTTGGTTGGATGAAGAATAATTTGACACGTGTAGACATATCGAAGGGCACTCCACTGTGTTTGGAACCGCGTTGAACTACGTGACTCTCCGTATACTCGGCGTTCATGCTGAGCATCCAGCCATTGTTAAAGCCCGAGGAACTCTTCACAAACTAGGTACTGGCTGCTCTATTACGCGCAATGCGCAGATCGCTAACTTGTTCAAGGGGGAGCTACAGGTAGTCCTGCTTGGGGCAAATTCTGGCTAGCTATTATGAATGTGTACGATTGGGAGGGCCTAAATCCTGTTCCAGCAGAACTTTGGTAGGCTACAGTTCTTTTTCTTATTTCTTCGATTGCTCGTCTGACATTTCTACGTCTCTTCAGGTTATTACCGGACTGGCTTCCCTTCCACCCCCACCGGTGGTGGATACACACTCGGACCGTCTACGTGCCCATGAGCTATCTCTACGGTATAAGGTTCAAAATGGAAGAAAATGACCTCGTGCGGGCTCTGCGGCAGGTTGAGGCTTTATTTCTCTTGTGTAATCAGTCAGCATCTGACGTTCTTCTGGCAGGAACTATATCCAACTAATTATTATTCAATCCATTGGCCGTCACAGCGTAACAACGTATCTGAAGCTGACCTATACTCGCCCCACACCACTGTTCTCGATGTCATGAACTCTCTTCTCTCCATCTACGAAGGTTGTGCTATCCCACCCCTCCGACGCGCGGCGCTCAAACGTGCATATGACCTCGTCGTTCTCGAGGACGAAAACACCGACTACCAAACCCTCGGCCCCGTCTCTAAGATGATGAACCTCATCTGTCGTGCACACGTCGAAGGCCCCGATAGCGAGGCGTATAAGCAGCATGCAATCAAGCGCCAAGATTTCATGTGGTTGGGCAAAGAGGGGATGATGATGTGTGGAACGAACGGTAGCCAGCTGTGGGATATTGGGTTCATCACGCAGGCTCTTGTCGAAACAGGTTTGGCGAAGGAGGAGGAGCATAAAGAGAGTCTTGAGAGAGCATTGGGATGGTTGGACGAATGCCAAATACAGGATAATCCCAAACATTACGAGACATCGTATCGTCATACCACGAAGGGTGCCTGGCCATTTAGCACGAAAGAGCAGGGATATACTGTCAGCGACTGTACTGGTGAGGGGTTGAAAGCGGTCCTATACCTCCAAAACCAAGTAGAGTGAGTAATTCTGCAAGCCTATGTTCTGTCATCGCTGATGTTTATACATATACATAGGGGTACACCAAAGGTTATCTCGGAGCGTAGGTTATGTGATGCAGTAGATGTGATGCTCACCATGCAGAATCCAAATGGTGGATTTGCGAGTTACGAGCTCGTTAGGGGACCACAATGGCTGGAATGGCTAAACCCTGCTGAAGTATTCGGTATGTATTTCTCGTCTATCATGTGCTGGTTCTTCAATTTCTTCCGTAGGCGACATCATGATTGAGTTTTGTTATCCCGAATGTACCACATCTGTCATCACCTCCTTGTCAATCTTCCGAAAACACTACCCGAATTACAGATCTGCAGACATCGAGTGAGTTACGCGTTGAATAATCTTTGCTCAAAACTTGTTTAATCGTCTCGCAGACGGACGATCCGAAAGGCTATCAAATTCTTGCATGAAGCACAGAAGCCAGAAGGTGGATGGGTAGGCTCGTGGGGAATCTGCTTTACATACGCTACGCAATTCGCCCTCGAATCTCTCTCACTAGTAGGCGAGACATACGAAACGAGTGAGGCTGCACGGCGCGCTTGTCAATTCCTGTTGGTCCGTCAACGTGATGATGGTGGATGGGGAGAAAGTTACAAGGTGAGGTATTCTATTGGACTTGGCGGAAGCATTGGATTTACTAATGGAAATAGCAGTCCTGCGAGAAGGCCCAGTGGATAGAACATGAAGACTCGCAGGTTGTGCAAACGTGCTGGGCAGCTATGGCGCTCATGTACGCACAATATCCTAACCCTGATCCAATCCAGAAAGCGGTTCAGTTAGTGATGTCTAGACAGCTACCGGTAAGTTGGTTCAATCATCATGGTTTACATCATTCAATTCTTGCTCTAGGACGGTTCTTGGCCGCAAGAAGCGATCGAGGGCGTGTTTAACAAGAATTGCGCAATCTCGTACCCGAACTTCAAGTTCTCATTTCCGATCTGGATGCTTGGACGGGCGCACTATTATCTCAAAGAGTTAGAAGTGCGGAAAGCTCATCGTGTGTGAGTAGGCGCCTCGGCAAAGCTGTCTGGAGTTGCTCCGTCTCCCCGGTTGGTTCCCGTGGCCGTGAGATCTGTCTCGGGACGGGATTACACGGGACGAAGATGCCAAAATTGATAGCTTAGGACGACCTCACTATTCTTAGGATCTCAATAGGTCAACCTGAGCAATATATTTTATTTTGGATACCCTTAGCTTCATAGGATCTTTGTAACATGTGAGGACAAGGTCACGGAGTTGCTGAGCAAGCGAGGTTGGAATTCGGAATTCGGTGGAATTTGTGAGGGCCAAACAAATGGCAAATGGATGGTGTGCTTGCTAGCAATTCCTCATCCAATCAGTTTTGAATCGGGGAACCATGCTCCTCTCACATTTTCCTTCCTCCCAAGGCTGTCAATCCAGGTAAGACATTCCGCTCATTTTTCAGTTTCGTCTTCCAGAACTAACAATCCCTCATCGTAGACGCCAGCAATGTCGTTGGCGATATCTTCAGTCGCTCGGATAGCTTTCTTGGCGTCCGATATCATTATAGATTCACAACCTACGGGTGCTGCAACTTCTGTTTTCACTGAAAAATATAGCGCGCTATCGACAACCAGTAGCCGTCGACCAACTATTCTGCCAGTGCCCTCAGGAGGCGATCCAGGCTCTAGTTTACTCAGAAATGCCTCTGGCTCAGCGCTAACATCATTCACCGCCACCTCCTCTTCCCAAACTGCCATCCGACTCGTTCTTCATGCCGTCGAACTTTCCTCGCTACCTTTGGTATTACATCTTGCAGTAACAGATGACCTTTCAGATGTTCTTCTGCTCCGATCTGCTCTGCCATACTTCTTGGTATCATATACCTCGCAGCAAGCCCACGATAACGCGCTCTTGGCATCCCGTCTTGCGCGGACAGAGAAGAAAGCAGTTGTCCATGTCTTCTTCAAAGAATGCGATGGCCCGGTAGAAGAAATAGCAAAGGATGATGTGCAACCCTTCCTATTGTCCGAAAAGCCCCTTGCGCTCAACGAAAACGGAGGCTCCAACGGACATAGTGTAAACGACGCTAATGGACACACTAACGGCATCAACGGCCATACCGACGGTGCTAATGGTCATACCAACGGTGTGAATGGCACAGTGTCACCTTCTACCCCACCGCCCAATGATGTATTCAGTACATTTGAGTCTGCAGCTTTATCCACATATGCTCGTACGCAACGACCGTGTCGGCCGCTTGTGAGCTGGGGCGCAAGTGAGCCTGAAACGGTCGTTTTTACGCTCGGCACAGTGCGCAGTGTGGAAGTAGAAGGGGTTTCTTTCGTCTCCATCAACTTACTCACACCCTTAGCACCCTTGCGCCTGCTCGACAATGTACCAATTTCGGCTACTCGGATTATCGTTCTCGAGCAGCTACATCATTGGAACACAAAATGGACACCACTCTACCTCGATATCATTGACATTATCCAGCAACGTCCATCCGAGCAACGTCCCTACGTCCAAAGCGTCTATTATGCCCATCCAGATCAAATCACAGCAACGAGTATCCTGAAGCTCGTTCAAACTTTGTTGACACCGCCGTCTGCGACGCCAATCAATTTAGGCAGCGCTTCTACTTCACTCGCATTGGAAATACCTCAAATTCCCAAACACGAATCTTCTTATACGAAGATCTTGTCACATCTGTTCGATGAGCGCTTAGAAATCTCAAACTCTCCCTCTCTTGTGCCGTCGCAGGGTGTTATCGCGACAAGTCCTGAATATGCACTAGGTCGTGTCCGAGGACAACTCGAACAGCGAGCCGAACTCATTCAGTCTATTCAAGAGTTGATGGAAGTGAAAGAAGTTGATGCAGACTTGCACAAGCTGTTAAGTCAATGGCTTTTGGTGAAAGATGACACCTCAAAAAATCTCGCGATAACTAAGCAAGTCATCGCTGCACTCGAGACATCCAAACTATCCGATCGTTTAGTCGATCGTATCCTCGCCTTACGCGCCCACTTCTCACCTCGCTCGAGGTGGATCATCGGATCTGACGCCTGGTCGTATGATCTAGGTTCTTCCGGTCTCCACCATGCCATTGCCTCAGGCCTCGACATCAATATCCTCGTGCTTGACACGCTTCCTTACACATCACGCAACTCTTCTGACCCTCATCGTCGTAAACAAGATGTCGGCCTGTATGCGATGAACCATGGGGATGTCTATGTCGCGAGTATCGCTGTTTACTCATCCTATGCACAAGTATTGCAGGCGCTCGTCGAAGCCGACAGACACAAGGGACCTAGCGTTGTCCTTGCATACCTCCCTTACAAAAACGAGGATGCTCCAGCGCTTGAGGTTCTCAAGGAGACAAAACTCGCAGTCGATGCCGGTTATTGGCCCCTCTATCGATGGGATCCCGTGAAGGAGCAACAAGGAAAAGAGCCGTTCACCCTCGATTCAGATTCTGTCAAGAATGATCTCCAACAGTTCCTTGACCGCCAGAACCATTTATCTCAACTCGTGAGATCCAAACCAGAGTTCGCCACAGAGCTGGTAAGCAGTCTCGGTGAGAATGTGAAAGAAGCAAGGAGAAGGAAGGCACAGCAAGCATATGACGAGTTGCTTGTTGCATTGGACGCACCGCCTATGTTGGTTCTCTACGCATCTGATGGAGGTACCGGAGAGAAGTATGCAAAGAAGCTGGCAAATCGTGGTAAAGCGAGAGGATTGTCGACTGCCATGGGGACTATGGATTCCCGGTCAATTGACGACCTTGCTCAAGAGGAATACGTTGTCTTCGTTACTTCAGTGGCTGGTCAAGGGGAGCCTCCACAGAACGGAAGAACCCTTTTCAAAGCTTTAAATGCCGCCGCTCTCCGTGGTGAGAAGCCTTTCTCGAAACTTCGCTTCTCAGTCTTCGGCCTCGGAGACAGCCATTACTGGCCAAGAGCAGAGGATGCACACTATTACAACAAGCCTTGCAAGGACCTTGATGCTCGCTTGGAACAGCTCGGGGGACAACGTTTTGCTGATCTTGGATTAGGCGACGACCAAGACGCGGATGGTCCAGACACAGGGTACAAAGTCTGGGAACCGCTGATCTGGAAGACCTTCGGCGTCGATTCGATCGAAGTTCAAGAGGCTGAACCTGACCCCATTACTAACGAGCACATCAAAGCTGCGTCAGGATTCTTGCGAGGAACGATAGCGGAAGGGCTCGAAGACTCCAGCACTGGCGCATTAGCAGCTAGCGACACGCAGCTGACGAAGTTCCACGGCATCTACCAACAAGATGACCGTGATATTCGTGATGAGCGGCAAGCGCAGGGAGTCGAGCCGGCGTATAGCTTCATGATTCGCGTGCGCACCCCTGGCGGAGTCTGCACTCCTTCTCAATGGTTGCAAATGGATCAGATAGCCGATGAGCATGGTTGTGGGACATTCAAAATTACTACGCGTGCGACGTTCCAATTTCATGGTGTTATCAAGCGGCACTTGAAGCCATCCATTCAGGCCATCAACAAAGCCTTGTTGGACACTCTCGCCGCGTGTGGAGACGTTAACCGGTGGGTTGATTCAAATTCTCCCTTTTTACGACCTTAACCTTCGTTAGAAATGTGATATGTTCTGCTATCCCGACGTTATCTAAGCTTCACAAACAAGTTTTCGAATTCTCCAAGCTCGTCAGCGCTCATCTTCTTCCAAGGACGACAGCATATCATGAGATATGGCTGGACAAGAAGATGGTTGCTGGTGACGCTGTGAAAGACTTCGAGCCCCTATATGGTGAATTCTATCTCCCTCGTAAAGTAAGTTGCGCGATCCCACATTCTATTGATTTTGCTGATCAATGAGTCGTAGTTCAAAATAGCGGTAGCAGTCCCTCCAACTAACGACGTTGATATTTTCGCAAACGATCTTGGGTTTATTGCGATTGTCAACGAGCATGGGGAACTCGATGGTTTCAATGTCACTGTTGGAGGTGGCATGGGTGTGACACACGGTAACAAGAAAACATATCCTCGTCTCGCGGATGTTATCGGTTTCTGCTCGATCGAACAAGGGCCAATTGTCGCGGAGAAGGTCATGTTGACGCAGAGGGACAACGGTAATCGTCAAGAGTAAGTCGCACCACTACTGCAATCGGCCTTGGCTCACAGTTGTTTTTTCTTTCAGTCGCAAGGTGAACTATATCCTAAACAAGGTGGAAATACTCCGTTGACGTATCCTCTAGAATGCACGACTAAAATACACCATCGATCGCATGGGCTTGGATGCTTTCAAAGCTGAAGTTGAATCCCGGTTAGGCTACAAGCTAGCCCCAGCCCGACCTTACTCCTTTGACCGCAACGTCGATGATTACGGGTGGGCCACTGGTGAGAATGGCGAACATCACGTCATGCTTTACATCGAGAACGGACGTATCCAAGACGAACCGGGACGAGATTTCAAGACTGGGCTTCAGGAAATCGCAAAGATTCACAAGGGAACATTCAGATTGACAGCGAACCAGCATTTGATGATCAGCGACATCGCGACAGAAGATGTACCCGAGATTAAGAGGCTTTTGGCGAAGTACAAGTTGGACAACTTGAACCACTCTGCATTGCGTTTGTCTTCGTCCGCGTGTGTCTCATTCCCGACATGTGGTAAGTTTGGTCCATTCGTGTATTGGTTTTCTGATGCTCACTCATGGCTTTTTATTAGGACTCGCGATGGCAGAATCAGAACGGGTATGTTGAAATCTATCTAACTCTCGCATGATGCTAATGTTTGATCTAGTATCTACCCGTTCTTATCGATAAAGTTGAGCAAATGTGCGAAGAGAATGGCCTGCGAAACGATTCCATTGTCATGCGTATGACAGGCTGTCCCAACGGCTGTGCGCGACCTTACGTAGCGGGCATGTCCGGTTTTATATCCTTCTCGCTTAACGGCTCATCATGATCCGCAGAGGTTGCTTTCGTCGGAAAAGCCCCTGGTTCATACGCCATGCTTCTTGGTGGAGGTTACTATGGCCAACGTTTAAACAAGATCTATCGTGGTATGTACTGACTATGCCCTCCTTTTCACGTTCCACCTCACAATGGACGATTGAACAACAGAGGCCGTCTCGGAACCCGAGATACTCGCTATCCTCAAGCCGATGATCAAGCATTACGCACTCGAACGTCACGAGGGAGAGCACTTCGGTGACTTCGTGATCAGGGCGGGATATATCTCCGTTACCACAGCTGGTAAAGACTGGTACGAGGGCATGGGTGGGGAAGGAGAACATAGGGAAGTTGCTGCTGCCGAGGCCTGAGTGTGTCTCCGTTCTACTTCATAATGTATTGGGTACCCGGAACCTCCAAATCAAAAGGTATTTTACATCAGATGAATGAATAGTCTTTCGACCGAGGGAAAAACGATAACGATTGGTACTAAGTATATATTGTACAAAAGATAATGCGACGTGGGTGGCTAGAGGACTTGAATTGGTTTATAGTGTAGGGTTTAATGTTTAGGCGTTTAGGCCTTGCTCGCTTTAGCCTCTGCAAGCGTTTCCTTCAGTGCGTTGATAAGCTTGTCGATGTCACCTCGTCGAGAGTCCACAACACTGATTCCCATATGTCTGTGATGATTATCAGTATTGCAGCTCCAAGAACGAAAACAGGATCCAAATGAGCACATACCCGATGCGGAAATACTTGTCTGTGTACAACGAAAACCAACGGTAAGTTTATCAGACAGGCGTATACTGACCGCAAAAAGGTACGTACCTTTGATGGCGCCATGCAAACCACCTGCAACTACGACATCTTTCTTGAGTAAACGCGGGACGATGTCGCTCGCGACGAATCCTTCCGGGAAATACAGCTGCAGGATGTAACCACAAAATACCCAGACAATCATATTACAATCAAAAGCCAGGAATCAAAAATTGATAACTGAGTTTCAGATCCTCAAAATTCAAATCAGCAAACTTACCGCACTCATTCCATTTGCTCTCGCTTCTACACTGGTCGGGACATTCCTGAATCCGATTTCTTCTGCAGCGTCTTTAATGCGTCTGCTTACTTCTTGGTGGAGTTTGAATCGTTGTTCGAGGGACACGTTGCCTTTGGTTATCTGTGTGAGGGATGCGTGGTAAGCGTAGATGAGGTTCACAGGTGGCGTAGCGAAGTAAGCGACGGTGTTGGCTTCGTAGGCTTTCATGATTGGAAGCCATCTATAGCGTATAAATGGTGTGTTGAACAAATGAACGAAGCAAGCTTTTGACAAGAAACGCACTTCTTCCAGGAGGCGTAATACGAAGTCACCGGTGTCGAGCGCGTTTCAAATACCTGGAAGAACATCGTAATCATTAAGCAAAGTCATCTCAAGGCAAGTAGCAAGGCGATATCGGTGGGTATTATGAGCGGCATACCCACTTTGATAGCTTTCTGGCTGGCAACAACAATGCTCAGCCCGGGAGGTGTACCGAGACCTTTCTGGGTAGCGGTCAAAACAACATCGACGCCCCATGCATCCATTTGGATTTCCTCGCTTGCGACTGAGCAGACAGCATCTGCGATGACCTAAGATACACATAGACATATCCCGCGCAAGCATAAGTGTGATGGATATGTGGATAAAGGAAGGCTGACTAGAGTATCCGGCGAGACTTTCTTTACGACTGCTGCGATTTCTTTGAGATTGGAAAGGACAGCTGCATAAAAATGATCATAAGCGACTACATAACAGACAACAAGAGGAGACCGACCCGTCGAGGTATCGACGTGCGTGACAGTGATGACCTTGTAGCGTTTGGACTTCAATGCACTTTCGATGTCGGCCGCCTTGACCATGCCGCCAACTTCAGCCTTGATTTGATCCACCTGGGCACCATATGTCTGCAAACTATAAGAAGAAAACATAATCAGAGGGCTAAATTCGAACAATCGAGTCAAAGGACCTTACCAGTCGGCAAAGCTGTCGGCAAAATAGCCGCAGTGGAGTACGAGTGCGTTTTCGCCAGGTTCTACGAGGTTAGCGGATACCTTTGGGACATAGATTTCAGAAGATTACACATGGTACACGAGTGGTGATATACCTGATCCCACCCAAGGGTGCCTGAGCCTGCGATGAGGAACGGCTGAGCATCTTTGGAGTAGAGGATATCCCTATCGGCCACTTATAAGTTGTACTGCTGAAGAATCAGCGGAAACCCACGTACCTGGTCATACGAACGCAATCCCCAAACACCGACGCGAAGTCGAGGGACATGTGGGACATTGATGGATGAGCATTTGCGTAAAGGACCTTGAAAGTTAAAAGTGAGTACTGGCATAAATTGCCAGATGTCTGATACTCACCTCATCAGTCACTTCGATAGGACCTGGGATACTGCAGATGGGTCAGGATGATAAAACCTGGCAATGACACGCAATAGACTCACACCAAAAGCCTTTGATATGAAGATTGCAAAGGTCAATCATGGATGGCAATACAAAGCTTTACGACAACCTACTTGTGTGGTGACTATAGACATGTCAAGGAACCCATCAACATATGTATCACATTATGTTCCACGTGTAGCACGCACCTGTACGAATTTCTGGTCAGTTGACATTTTGCGAACTGAAGATGACCGCGAAGTTGTTGTCCTTTTGAATACGCTGGTTGATTTTGAGGGCAATTGGAAGTTGCGGAAAGCACTGAGTCTCATCGCGATCTGATTGGGATTCATAACAGGTGACAACACTTTTCTCATTTACCTGGTTCAGAATAGTAAGAATACGCTCATGTGAACCCCGATTCCGCCAGCCTTCGGGAGGGACGGGAAAGCGGCTGCTATCCTTTCCACCCAATCCGCATCCACTCTAATTCCATTTTATACATTACCGCGGCATCTCACCTTCACGCAATCATTTACATTTTAATGGCGCCGCGAACGGGGGTCCGCTGGTCGAGAGGGGGAAAGGTATCATCTAACCATCCTTACTTGTATGGTGCCAGTAGTACCAGATGATGCAAATAGTAGTGACATGCCAACTAGTATGCCAGTAAGTGCATGACATGGGCGTCATGATCCACCAACGTGATACTCCGACGGAACACACCTCGAAATCCCCACAAGGAAATGAATCGTAGATCCAGCATTTGCATCATCGTCCAGCGTTAATCCCATCCAGCGCCACTCCGTTTGTGTGCCCCGTTGATGCAACCCCGCTTGCTCCGCCACCCATGATCCCTGCGATGGTCTTTTGCAGGTCGGTCCACTCGCTTTCTCTCGGAATCGCCATGTCGCCGATGTCGTATACATACAGCTTTCCGTCGCTCCCTCCGAGGGCTGCACGTCGTCCATCCTTCTTGTCCCATTGTAGTTTATTGATTGCGCGCCCAGAACCAACATTTGTCGATACCACAGGCACCTAAGAACGGAACTGTATATTAGCGGCTTCCCAGGCGTGTATTTGGAAAAGATGAGCGCATCCCCACCTCAGTATCAACGTTCAAATTCCAGAGGTCAAACTTCCCCGAACCGTCAACCGTCCCAAACATCGCGGGGTGCGCAGGATGCCATTTGACATCATACACATAGTCATCCGCTTCATCAAACGAATAAACCGGTGCGACCGCTGTGGCGTGTCCCCCTCCTCCAACGCCTGCTCCCCCACTTCCACTCCCAGCACTTCCACCCACACCTCCCGCTCCACCGACTTTCCCTCCGCCGACCCCAGCCCCAGCACCCCTTGTCCGCCACAATTTGACTGTCCAGTCTACACTTGCGCTGAGGAACAAGTCTCCGAAATCTACGGGCCCAACGGCGGGGTGGAAATGTAGCCCCATTACTGGCCCGCTATGCCCTTTGTAGATATCGTGAGGATTGAGTCCGGCTTTGGCGCCTGCGCGATCATATCGATTCGCTTGGTAGATGTTGCCTTCTTCGGTGCCGACGAAGAATGTGGTGGTTTCAGTGGAAGGGAAGTCGAGTGTTGTGATCGCAACTTCTCCAGTTTTGTTGTGACCTGTGTGAATAAGTTCAAGGGTTTCCTAATGCATTGCAAGATCAGCATCCATGAAAATATATCGACGATAGGCCTAAATGTTTTTGACAAAATGAAAATAATAACGTACCTGTGGCTGGGCGAGCATGTCTACCAACCAACTACATACCGTCCCATCTGTACTGCTAGTAATTAGATTGTGTGCATTTTGTGTTCCAACCATTTGCATCGCATACACAGGATGCGTATGTCCTGCGGCAGACAGTGGGGTCTTGAGAACGGGAAGGTGTTTTGAACGCGTATCCCACAACAGAATCTGGCCGGAGTAGGTACCACCAAAAATGAGGTTAGAGTGAAATGGGGAGAAAGTTACTGAGAGGACATCGGACTATCGGTGAAGGCATCGGCTTAGAACACGGTGTGATATGGAATGACGTGGTACGCACTTGAGAATGGAAGATGAACTCTGGTCGTTCCAGGAGATGAAGATTCCATACTGCAACTATTCCATCTGGCTCGTTCAAGGCGGCAGGATTTTTGTTGTAGGAAGCTACGCTTAACTCCGGGTACTGCAGGATGTGTCCGAAGAACAGATATACGACACGGTAAAGTTAACGAGACATTTGATAAGAAGAAACACCGCAGAATGTAGGAGGTCAGGTTTAAATTCGTGGAATTGAAGACATCTCAACTGACTTTAGGTGACCAGTCCACATCGGTAATCGAACGATTCTTCCCATATCGTTCATCATAGAAAGCACAGACGCGTTTTACGCGCTTGCCTTCCGAATCATCTCTATGAATGTGGTTAAGATGTGTGTGGGAACGTAGTGTATGGTGGCAGAACACCGGCAATGATGTAAAGGAGAAATAGAAAACAGATAGCGAAGGAATAAAATGACAAAGTAGGGTAACTGGGACTCACCCATTCGCTTCAGCACCGACGGTATAGTCGCGAATATAATCGTATCCGTCGTTCAACGCGCGTTGTAAAATCTTTGACGACTGTTCCACGAAGTCAATAAATTCTGGAGCACTGAGTATGCTCGCTCGCTCTTCCTCCGTTAACTCTATTAAAAACGGAATATTGCTCGGACCAGCGAAGATGAACAGTGCAAGGTGATTACGAACCCCGAATCTCCTGTTCGATCTCCTTTTCAAGCTGGACGCTTTCTTCCTCTAGTTCCTTATCTCTCGTGAGGCGGTCTGTTTCCACGTCCCGTTCTCGTAGTATTTGTTGGCGGATATCCTCCTCTGATATTCGAGGCGATTCGGTCTCGACCGCTGTAGTCTGTACTTCCTTGTTGTATATCACGCGTTCCTGGAACACAATAAGCATAGCTGCGTAGATACTCATCCGTGGACGCGACGAACCCGTTGTGGCAACTCGAATAGTTCCTGCTCAACGTCAATCAAATCCGGCATAAACCTCGGGGTCATTGTCCTGAGGTTCCACTGCATTAGCAAACCACCAGTCATACCTATGTTGATAGTCGGCCACTACAGGTACACACCTTTCGATAACATGATCCGTAGCAGAATTCGCAGAGGCCACCATCGTAGTTCCTAAGCTGACACGATCAGATCCTGTGTCGCTCTGTCTACTAACGCGCCCGGAGACAGACAACAAATTTTGGGTGAATGGTGTACTTGATGTCGGGCGTGGAGGCGTTCCCGGCATTGATGAGGATGGGGTGATGTCGCCTGCGCTATCTACACCGTTACGAGAGCCCCCAACAAGCGCCATGACGAGGTCGTCGACATCTCGACGGGCTGCAGGTGACGGACCTGCATTCTAAACGCGATGTTACCGCAGTTTGATAGGGAACTTGACAGTGCAGATGTTTGAAGGGGGGAGGCTCACCTCTGACTGTCTGCGTTCTGTTTCTGCTCTTTGTCTGTCTGCTCTTGCTTTCCTGAGTTCTGCTAGTTTCGCGCGTTTGGCCTCGATCTCGGCTCGTCGTTTGTCGGACATTGTAGATTTGTTTCAATAAGAGAAAGAGCTATCAATGATCGTGTTTGCGTCCAACTGTTGGATAGGGTGAAACCACTATGCAAGGGTTTGTATGAGTTGGTAGCAAGGCAGCAGTGGTTAAGTATTAGCGTTCATAGAGTCCGAGGTCAAGCATTCCCTATTTGTAATTGATCTCCTGGACTGGTTACTTGTACATGTCATTTGTACTTTGAACTGACTCAAGTCACTTTCTTACAGATCTCAAATACTTGTTCCAGATTTCTTGATCTGATCTCTACAAAAATGTCACTAATAACCCCCAGCGGACGCTCCAAAGGGCCCCACAAACCCTTCAACAGACGTTCAGAAAATAACAGGATATATGCAAATCCCCTTCCAATCATCCTGTCCACCCCGGCCTCATCCTCGGCCTCTCCACTGCAAAAAGCGCTCGGACTCCTTGGCATATCCTGCACACATATTCTGAACCCCCACTGCGAGGGCATATTCGATGCAGCTACACGCTCGGTATGGGTGTCTAACTCAGGTCCAAACTCCAAGGATGTAATGATCCTTTGGCAAAGGGGATTTTTTGGTAAAGGTGACCTTTCCCGCAGCGAACCGAGCTGGCTTTCTCGGCAGATAAATGCCAAAAAACTAGCGGGAAAAGGTGTGGTATATCTTGGTCGAGAGTTGTTTGATCTAACGCGAACAAATGGCCTTTACAGGACTGACATCGGAGGAGATTACCGCGAAACGCAGAGCAGAACGTAAACAGTTCAAGCTCGACCGGGCAAAGGCCATGGCAGCAGCAGCTGCGGAAGCTGAAGCAGCGTTCTCAGAGGGACGCATCATCTCCCCCGGATATGCGCCGGATGGCACACGACTCATCCCGTCTGCAGCCACTTGGAAGCCGTCCACATCAACAGCGGCGGAAGAGGAGCCACCGCTCACTCCAGAAGCAGTGGAGGACGAGGAAGAGCTTCTCGAGGATATCGAGCATCTACAACTCACATTACAGGAAGCATTCTTTTTGTTATGGAATCTTGACTGTTTGACTGTGCTTGACTCAAATACTGTGAATCCCCTTTCTAATCTGTAAACAAACTGATCAATCTGGCTGATTCGTCTCCCGCACATAGCTTGAGCCTCTATCTCTTGCGCAGATTTGGACTGCATTCCAAAATGCCCATGATCCACTGGCTTTATCTCTTTCACCCTCCCATCCATCTCTCAAGCCCTGCCGGTTCGATAACCCCTTCCTAGTCAACTATGTCGTGTATCACCATTACCGTTCCCTCGGCTGGGTCGTCAAGAATGGGATCAAATTCTGTGTAGATTATCTCCTGTATAAGCGCGGACCTGTATTCAATCATGCTGAGTGCGTCTTCTCTCCAAACCACTACTACGTAATCTAATTTCATAATTTTCCTGATATTGCAACTCGCTTTATGTGGCACTACCCGGATCTTCCTTTTGCGCTAATCCTCGTTTCAAGGTTCGCAATAGTAGTCTGCCCTGTCTATGAAGATCCCGCAGATCAAGCTAACTCTCCTTTTGAACTGCAAAATTCCTCGCCATTCACATGGTCCTGGCTAAGCACCATAAACCGCGTGAACTCACAAGTCCAAAAGGTATGTTGGGCTAGTCTACCATCATCCAGCGTTCAATTTACAATCTATCCTTTTGATCCACCTTAATGCAATACGTCGACTGACTCTTTTCCAGACATTGATTCTCACATACGTGACCATCCCGACGCACTCTCGCTTTTCAAATTCGGACGATACCCTCTCTTCACCTGCGTGTTTCGCACATTATTCGGTGAGAGAAGTGGTCATAAAGAGGTTCATACCTACTAGAATGCGGGATTAATCGAGTGCACCACTGGCATTTCTTTTGTTGAACCACTATCGCTCCTGGATGCCCCAGTTGGCCAACTTGAGATGGCGCTCGATGGTGAACGTGCAAATGAGGTGTATTCGTTGCAACCACCGTCTGGTCCCCGGTCAACCATCGCAGGTAACATATTTGAATCAGGGGAAGCAGCACATGACGTTTCCAAATGTTATGGTTAGAACGGGTTTGACGTTTAAGCTTTTTATGGTTCAATATCATATAGAATGTTCGCCCTACATACATACGTGCAATCGGAATGTGCTGTGGACAGTAACCTGCTGCAATCTGCAGGGAGTACCTCCTGTTATCATTATGCCGCGTGACGTGACCAAGAATACGTAGAGCATACACCCGGTCACATAAGTACATAACAGCCATTGCTACGTAGGTTTCGTTAGCGCCAATTCGGCGCTTTGTCTTTGTCTTGGCTGTTGTTTCCCTCGCCAAAAGTCATAAATTCCTCGATCTCACAAATCAGGAATCGCGCCATGGACGCGGTTGAAAAAGCCAACGCTGAAAGGCAAAAAAGATGGTGCTTACTTTTCCACTTCCCCTGTGCCGTTCGGATTACGGGTGGCTAACCAGGGAATCTGTACAGGGCCAAGGATCAGAAAGTCGGAGAGGGTACTTATGCGGTTGTCTATCGAGGTGTGTCTTTGCCTTCATCACAGTTTTAATTCAAAGCTGATTTCCGGGTGGTGGTTTGCCTGTTCGGTTCTGGCTACGTCGTTAACTATTCGTGGAACACTGGAATATCTGGGATGGATGGAACGTATGCTGGGTGGGATGGAATGAATAGGAAGGGAAGCGGTTAATCAACGGAAGGTGGCTATCAAGAAGATAAAAGTTGGACAGTTCAAAGATGGTCTAGACATGTCCGCTATTCGCGAGGTCAAATACCTTCGCGAGCTGCACCACCAGAACATTATTGAGGTTCGTGTTCGACTTCGTTTTTTGTCCTATGCTCCACATACCGTGTTATCCTTGTTGTTCTATTTTAAATTTGCATTTCCGCTTGTTTCAAGAGTCAATGTTCCTCCAGTCTGACAGTATATATATCTATCAGCTCCTCGACGTGTTCTCGTCAAAGACGAACCTTAACCTTGTTTTGGAGTTCCTCGACAGCGATCTCGAGATGATTATCAAAGACCGGACGCTCGTGTTCCTCCCTGCAGACATCAAGTCATGGATGGCCATGACTTTCAGAGGCCTTGAGTTCTGCCATCGAAATTTTGTCCTACATCGCGTAAGTCCATTTTTGTGCACATTTCATATTGACTTGCTGATGCTTATCACTTACCCTACTCTGCCTCGCTGTGTTTTTTTTCGACGTATACTATTACATTATACCACAAACAGGATCTCAAGCCTAACAATCTGCTCATCGCATCCGATGGACAACTCAAGATCGCTGATTTCGGTCTGGCACGAGATTTTGCAGACCCAGGTTACAAAATGACCTGCCAAGTCATTACACGGTCAGCAATCCCCCCACTCCTTCGCCTCTGATTTTTGAATCTCGGGGTTTTCAATCTCCCATTGCGCATTTGCACACAAATGCACACCCAATAGATGGTATCGTCCTCCTGAGCTTCTCTACGGCAGCCGCTACTACAGCACGGCGGTGGATGTATGGTCTGTAGGGTGTATATTTGCAGAGCTAATGCTACGCACGCCTTACCTTCCCGGGGAAACCGATATGGACCAACTGAAAACTATCTTCCGCGCCCTCGGCACACCTACCGAAGAGGACTGGCCGGTATGTGATTTTTATCCTCTGCATCCTCTCTTTTCTGGCTCTTTCTGTATACATCTCTGAACCCCTTCATACATATTGTATGGTTCATTGTATGGATAGGGACACACGAAATTGCCGGATTACGTTCCAGTAGGACAATTTCCGCGGACGCCACTACGTGATCTCTTCACTGCAGCCACGGCCGACGCACTAAACCTGCTTGGAAAATGCCTGATCTACGAACCTCGGAAACGCATCAGCGCAAGAGATGTACGTATTTCCTATTTCCTCTTATTCGCTATTTCTAAAACTGAACAAACTCGTTTCTATCTACGTGTCGAAAAGGCCCTCCACCACCCTTACTTTTTCGCTCTGCCTTATCCTTCCCACCCATCTAAGCTGCCAAAAGTCAGCACGCAAACCCCTTCAAGGCCACTCGAAGAGGTGGATGGCAACGTCGATATGAACGCTTCCGGGCCTGGAGTCAAAGCTGCTGCTCCTAACAGGCTAAAACGAAAGCTCACCTCCCCAGGCGACGAGCTCAGCGGAAGACCACTCGCTCGTCGATTAGATTTCACTCAAAAGCGCGTATAGGGAACCATTCAACGTGGTACCATTCAACGTGGTGCAAACCACCACACTCTTTCGCCGTTCTGTCTTATTCATTCAGTAGGTATGTGTAGCCAATGGATTTGTATGAGAAGATATGTATGTATTGCTATGGAATATGGATTGAATAGACCTCTGGAGATAATGCAACAAAACCACACTGACAAATATAACAAACAGAAATAGGGCAGGAAACATAGCAGTAGGGAGAATATATATAATTGAAATCCAGATCCAACAACATTTTGAAATCGCACACTGGTGTCGCGGATATAAATTATCGTGGCGTATCACAGATTGTACATTTCTCAGTTGCAGTAGCAGGATTGGACAACATGCACGTTGAACAAGTCCAACTACCACTGGCTGATTTGGGAGGCTTTATACCTGCTGCTCCCCAGTCAAACGCTTGGATAGGTGCAGAGGGTGGATTGACCGAGGACGGTGCTGCTGCTGGTGACTTGGAAGCAGCAGGAGTGGCACCAGGTCGGGGCGCCTCGCAAATTGTACATTTCTCTTTCGCATCGTCCGGGTTCGTAAGCATGCAAGTATCACACATCCAATTCCCGCCAACCGCTGTGGGCGGTTTTGCCCCCGCTGCGGTCCAATTAAAACCGTTTGTTGAGGAGGCTGGTTTGGAGTCGGTGAATGTGAATGTAGGCAGCGCGGAAAGAGGAGTTGATCCTGCGAGCTTGCGGGCGTGAATGTGGCTTGGCCCTGCTGGATAAGAGGGCTGTTCCGGGAAAGCGAAGGAGTACTTGGGAAGGGAATTGGTATCCATTGCAAGGACAGCGTCTTTAGGGTTCGATGTTGGCTTGGGTGCGGTACCCTCAGTTGGTAACGCAGCTGGAGCTGGACGTGGGGAAGGTGGGACTGGCGGATTGGCTGTGGGGCCTTCGACTTTGTCTATCTGGACGCTATACCGAAGCTTCGAGGGCTCCCGCGGAACAGACCGCTTGGCACCATAGACACTCGGTTTAGAGACTGCAGGGATTGGCGCCGGAGACGTGCGGGCAGATGGACGAGACGAGGGCAATGCTGGCTCTTCGTCGGGCTCAATTACTTCTGATGGCCGAGTGTATCCGTTCATCGGGGCATCGTCGTCTTGAACTTCTTCTATCTCAACGACTGTGCGAGTAGATCCTGAGGTCTGTGCGGTCTTGCGTTTCTTGGTGGGACTTTCGTCGTCGTCATCTGTTGCTCCATTCGTCCCATCAGTCCTCTCGACCTTAGAAGTTTCCCTGGCACCATTTACACTAGGCAACGAAGGGATTGAAGAATTAGGTTTCTTCGAAGTTTCCGAGGTCGATGACGATTCCATCTCTGGAGGTGGTCTGGATCGTTTGCTTCCCTGTAGTAATCACTTAGCAGTCAGATATAAAACAGAAAAGAAGTAAATCAAACTTTGGGCACTGTAGCTTCGATGATTGCCTGTGCAGTTATCTTGGGTAATTTCTCTTTCTCTTGTGCTTTCTCCTTATCCCGTCTCGTTGACCTAGGTTTTCTTGCGGATGGCTTTTTCTGAGGAGGTTTAACTGGACTAGCAGTCTGGTATGGGTTTGACACATCTGCCTTTTTAGGCGGAGTAACCTCTTTGATAAGTTCCGTCATAAAATTCGCGGCCTTCGTGGGTCGGGAGTAAGTCGGGGCCATGGTCTGTGGTGGGGAGTCATTCTGTTTCCAGGCTTGCCTAAGAGGCGAAGGTATAGCAGGCGCCGTTGGTTTAGCTGACAGGCCTGGTGTCCGAAAACGTGGCGCGGAAACACCGTTGCTCTTTGGAGTAACTGGAGGGGCAGGAGCGGGTTTGCTGTCAATGTTGGGTTCCCTGGCGGACTGTGCGGGAGGGTGGGGCGAAGGCGATGTCACAGGAATGCGAGGCTTCGCGGGCGAGGAGACAGGTACTTTCTGAGATGTCGAAGACCCAGCGTCTTCCCCGAGTCGGCGTCTTTTTGTGTCTGATTGAGGTGTGGGAGGCGGTGATAGCTTCATTCGAGGTTGCTGTGGACGTTGTCCGAAGCCAGGGGATTGGTATCGAGTTCTTGGCCTAGCGCTGGCAGCTCCTTGCCATCGATAAACACCGTTTGGATTCCGAGACAGAGTCTTCCGTGGAGTCTGAGAACTTGCACCATTTCCTTGAACATTTGAACTTCCCACTCCGGTGTTCGGTGATGGGTCACGAGATGGAGTAGACGACGAAAATCGGAATGGTTCCGGTTTCTCCGTGTCTGATTGTTGTGGAATTGTAAGTGTAAGTCTATAGCTGCAAAAAGAAATTATTAAATATTAAACCTACTTTGCATGTTCTTCTGGATGTAATCGACGATTCCCGCTGCCTCGAATTCATTGAGTGGCTGCCCGGCCTTTTCTGCAAGGAATCTGGTGACAGGCTCAAGATTTCTAGCAATAGATGCGCTCTGTGGTGTATGCGGTGCCGTGGCATTCTGCGGTGAAGGTGTGCCTAGCGGAAATGGCAAAGACTGTCGTGCGGGAGTTTGTGGTGCGGAATTCTGGAGTTCAGGGATTGGGTCATTAGCTGGTATCTACCAATCCGTGAGAGAGAGAATGATGAGAGCTCGTGGATATAACATACCGGAAGAAGATGGTTATCTTGAGGCCCAAACGGTAAACCTAGCACAAGGTCTGGGTTTCCAGGATGTTCTGGCAGTTGAGGCCGGAATAATGAAGGATGTCCGTCATCGGTGTCGGCTTGTGCTCGTACCTCATCATCTGATGAAGGGGATTCAGAACGGTCACGTTCTGTCCGTCCACTCGAAGCTCCGTTGCTGCCAAAGCGCAAAGGGTTGAGGTAACTCAACAATCCGGTAAAACTCCATAGCTTTCGAATATAGTTTAGACGCTTGTGCCCAACCAAAGAGATGGAAGAGGAGCTACATACCGATTTTTTCTTCTGAGAAGGATTAGATGTGGTATTGGATTTGGCAGGTCGTGCATAGGGCGATGCAAGAGAATTACGAGTTGTTCGGCGGTCGTTTCGTCTGACCGCGCTCATTGTGGTCAAGAATTATGGATAACTTTAAGACCTACAAGAACCAGTTTCCGATATGTATGATTGCAATAGCAACCAGGACAGCCAGAGAAACAGTGATTAATAAATGAAGAGGGAGAATAATGAACACCCTGGCTTTAACTTGGAAGGGCCACCATAAGCCACAAGGTCCAAGGCTAATAGCCATTTTAGGGCCGGCTTAAAATGATCGAAACAATTCCGAATTGTTCCAAGTACTAACAACTTGCTAACAACAGTGAAAACAAGAGCTTTGTTGTCTCAAAAGACAAGTTCTTGTTCCACACAGAGATGCATAACAAGATTGTAACAACGCCATATCCGCTCATTGATGCAGACCCGCACTTTACTCGCGTCGTTCGTTATTTCCGTCCAACTGACTATGGAACCTGGGCTGCTGGAACGGCCGCTTTTCCCGCTGCACTGTATTTCTGGAGTATGAGGGAACCATATGTTCTCATATAGGGACTCTAACAAATTATTCTCGTAGATATGGCGGATCCCGTGAACGTTCGACTCCGGACGAGCCTGCGGCTGGGCGGTTTCCTGGGCTTCGTAGGTGGATTCCTGTTGGCGTACCAGCAGTCAAGCTGTAAGTACGAGCATCTTCACGAAGCATGATATTGACTACTTATGCGGATTAGTCCGTTTCTGGGGCTGGAGGGAAAATAAGCGCGAGGAGGATATGGATTTCGCAGAATTGAGCCAGCGTGCTCGGGAGGGAAAACCGCTGTACGGCGAGTCCACCCAGCCTGAATGGGTGCAGGGAACTGCGTACACGAATTCAGCATGGTCACAACTCAAATTTCGTACGTATATTCAGAACCTGTATACATACTGTGCTAACATAGATATCTTTGCAGATGCTTTCCCAATGTGAGTTTTGGTGCCGTGGTCATCAGACCTGTCGTCGGAGATGTTAATATATATTCTTGTCTAGGTTCAATTTGGTCAATCATCCTCATCATGGAACGGATCCCGCCAAATATGGTGTAAAGCCTCAGGAGAAAGACTCGAACTAGATAATTCTTATCATGTCTCTGCTCATGCTTGCACCGGTTTGCTGCAATCCGATTCTCTTAAAACCTGAATTCTTCGTGCAGCAACATAATTACATTCGCGTAATTGCTTCCAGTCACTTATTAGGTATTTCCCTGTGACTGGCCAACAACCCAGATACCGAATTCCCAAAAATCTTGCAATATCTCAGGAGAGATTGGTGTTATTCAAGATTCCACAGTACATGGGCGCTTTCTTCCGTTTTGCCAACTCTTTTTGGCTTGAACTACATGTCTCACTTCCGAGTCCTACGCACGAGTCTCCCAAATCATGGACCCGTAACCATTTTTAAATCGTGCTGTCTCACGAACCCCGGCGAAGTTACAACAAGGTGGAACTGCGAGACACCTTAACGATTGGACCAATTTGGATCATGAAAATATGACTCCCTTCGGATATCACAGGTAAGCTGGTTCTCATTGCACTAGCTTCCGTTTCGCCTGGGCGGTAAGCTATGTTTTTAATTTTCCACACACGCATGTTGCCTGCTGGCATCGTCGTGCATATTTGGTGATTAGGATTATACCATCGACCGTGACTCTCGTCCCAAACTTCCACCACGGCTAACACTACAGTCACAATCGCTGCTTCGGGAATGTCCAGTAATGTTCTCTATCTGACCAGGACTGCATCTGACTGATTGAATGATTCACATTTTGGCATTGATCGCCAAATTTCGATGAAATCTAGGGAAAAACTGAATCTTTGGAGGCAAAACAGGGAATACATGTTCTGCGTCGCTGCGACGCCCCGGGGCAAAATATCACACCAGTCCTGTATGATCATTGTTGCGATTCAATTATTTTGGCTTAATGACCATTTCCGATGGAAGGGCGGTCACGGAGCACTTTACTGTGGCTTCCGGCATATAACCTTTCCAAGAATTTGGAAGCAATATATCGACATCACGTTCAATGAAGAAGAAATCGTATCTAGCTCCCATGTCAGCGAGGAAGGAAAACACAGTGATTTTGATTTTGATTCTCGCTATAATTTGTTTCACATCATATAATCTCTACTACTACAGAAATCTGAAAAGCAGCAGACATATCGAAGTTATCATTATGTTTGCTTAGGACATTGGGGCATCGCATCTTCACTCCGGCTACATCAGAGGACAGCTGACCCCAACTACCAGTGGCATTCTTAAACATTATCCTCGGTGGGTCCACACATTCTACACTCAATGCGGAATATAGCACCGTGCGGGGGAAGCCAATACTGACGTATAGTCCAGCTCCTCAGAAAATGTGCGATCTGTACTTCACGACAGCCAAGGTTTCGAAAGCGGCGAAAGGGTCCCCCAATGAGGCTAATGAGGCCAGAGGCATGATCCACCGTCGCTGTAATTCGGTGTAAGTGCCACATTCTTTTTATATTTTCGGACTGATGATGGTTCTAAGTTCATACCCAAATGCTGAGACGACCTTCGCTCTGGTAACAGTGAATGTTTTACCCATTTCTTATTGATCAATACCCACATCCATTATTTTTGCTGCCCATATTCTATCAATGATAAGAATGGTCAGCATCGAAGTTATTTTTCTGAGACAATTACATCACTGAAGACTGCAAATGCTAGGACAACGCTCAGCAATCAGCCTCGGACGCCCGGAGACAAACGACTGTTCTGAAATGATAATGTTAGTGTCCTTAACTACAATGAATCGCCATAATGGCTTTAAATCTGATAAAACAATTCGATTAGGCAGCGCAGTATTGCTGTAAAACAGCCATCGGAATAAATCATTCAGTCCTCCCGCGGACAACCTGTAGTTGTTACAGTTCCTGAATTGCATCAGAAGCAAATAAAACGCTTGGAAGCGTCGTACAATCAACAAATGGCGAGTAAGCTGCTACTAAGCAAGAACCCGTGCTCAATTAATATGCACATAGCACCATACCATTTCCACACCTGGACCAGGAAATACACTGCGTCGAAATGCATTACTTACTTACTAGAATTATATGCACACGGTTCATGTGCATGACCAGCCATGGCCGCAGTCTCGCGTGTGTACATAGTTAACTGCGGCCGTACCGCCATTGGAAAAGGCGTGGCGGGGCTGTGGGGCATGAGGACCGTGAGAAAATAGTCGGCTCGATTTTTCGGATTAGTGTTGAAATTAAACTTGACTCTGCTACTCTACTTCAATTTCTACTTTCACGATGTCGAACAAGGACTACTACGGCGGCGGTCAACAACAGCAATATTACCCTCCTCAAGGTGTGTTTATTTCCCGAATAATGTAGTGAGAAGTGCACATATCGCGTTTATAGGACCTCCGCCAGGTCAGGGGGGATACTATCCCCAACAGCCGCAGCAATCATACCAAGGATACCCTCAGCAGGGTGGGTACGGGGGACAACCTGGATATCAGCCCCAACCCCCACCACAAACCGTTTATGTGTCAGTTCCCTCACTATATCCTCACTACTAAATGGTGTCTCACATTCACCACTTTGCAGGCAACAACCCCAACAGCAATCAGGCGGCGGTGGAGGCGTTGGTTGCCTGGCCTGCCTTGCTGGAGCATGTCTGTGTTGCTGCGCCGAAGGTAGGCACAAATTTATCGCTTTGGAATAAGATTTGACAATTATATTGCAGAGGCACTTTGCGATTGTCTATTGTAAACAGGCAGGGTTCACTCTAGCTACTTGTCCCGGGCTTGATGTCCGAGCAAGTCTTCTTCTCTAATTGCCCAACCCTGTACTACTGGAGGCTTTTCATTGTACACTGAACGTTTTCCTTACGACGATGATAATGTCCTGGCTTTAAATTTTATGACCATGGATGCAGTGTGCTATGAAATATCCCACTAGTCTGTCTCGAACGAATAGCCCTCTGTAATTTATTCCTTCCAACACATGATTTTTGACGTATGAACTACACGTAAAGTGAATTTACTGAGATCAAGGTCAAGTTGTATCAATGTATGTATGCAAAATTAATGTCACAATCGTGAGATGCTGCATTGGAGGAATCGGATGAGGCTGAGTCGGGGGTCTCCGGTTCGTTCCGTTACAGATAGGCGGGTAGTTACGCGTGACACTGTCACCCTCCTCTACCATTTCCTCTCGAAAATCTTGAGGCTTTCAAACCAAAATGTTGTCGAGGCTTCCCTTGGCCGCTCTTAAGAGTTCTGGCGCTGTAGGAGCTTCCCGTTCAACGCTTTCGGCCGCAGGAAAACGTTCTGCTTCGGTAGGTTTTGCATCACAAAACAGACAGTATAATGGTAGCTCAAAAACGAGCCAGCAGGTCCGATTTGCTTCAACCGCCTCGAGTTCCTCGGGCGCCTTCCAAGTGCGTAGAAACTAATTCAAATGACTATACTCGATGAGTCTAATATTTGCGCTCTACTTTGCAGTCGTTGTTCACATCCCGCGCGTCGCTGGTTTCCGTCACGCTTTTCTCCGCTGGTTCAATAGCATGGTACACTCATCTATACGGATCGCTTCCTTTCATCGGAGAAGTACACGCAAACTCGTTGGCTGATGATGGCCTTCATCCCGGCGTGTACCCATGGCCTCATAAGGGTCTCTTTGACACCTTTGACCATGCAAGGTATTTCCGCCTTAACTACCCACTCCGGGTCTCTTCACGGCGTTTTTGCTCATTTCGATCCGTCTCCGTTCTCCAGCATCCGACGAGGTTTCCAAGTCTATCGCGAGGTGTGCGCCGCGTGTCATTCACTGGACCGTATCGCTTGGCGTAACTTGGTTGGCGTCTCTCATACTGCAGACGAGGCAAGGCTTCTCGCCGAGGATGTCGAATACACTGACGGCCCCGATGATGCCGGAGAGATGTTCCAGCGTCCTGGAAAACTCTCTGACTATCTTCCCCCTCCTTATCCCAACGAAGAGGCTGCCCGAGCTGGTAACGGTGGTGCCTTGCCTCCCGATTTGAGTTTGATCATCAAGGCTCGTCATGGTGGTGCTGTACGTGTCATTTTTCGCACTTTTGAATCGTTCGGTAGATTGATGGTTAACGGTATTCTAGGATTACGTTTTTTCTCTTCTGACCGGTTATGTTGATCCACCTGCGGGTGTTGAAATCCGTGAGGGTATGAACTATAATCCGTACTTCCCTGGCGGTGCGATCTCCATGGCGCGTTTGCTCTTCGATGGTCTCGTCGAATATGAAGATGGTGAGTGGAATCGATCATGATTGGATGACAACGTATTTATCGTCCTTCAGGAACTCCTGCCACCACATCTCAAATGGCCAAGGATGTCGTCACCTTTTTGAACTGGGCAGCGGAGCCAGAGCTTGATGAGCGCAAAAGACTAGGCCTGAAGGCCGTTATTCTATTCTCCGCGTTGTTCGCTGTTTCCATCGGCGTAAAACGATTCAAGTGGACTCCAATCAAGAACCGTAAGATTAGTGAGTTGATTTTTTTTTTTCGTTATTGACAACAAGTGATGCTGATATCCGCCGTTCAGTCTATAAGCCTCCCGTGGATAATGCCCTCTAGATAGCGAAGCGTAGTCGTGTACATAGGACAATCGAAGCGTCCTCTAGATTCTTATGGTCATGAGATGTTGCGATTTTTGTTGCATCCTTAATGAGACAACTTACCCTTGAAATCGTCTGTGTGACCCTCAGATGAGATGGTAGTTGGGGTTGGAGATACATACAACCAATTGCTGAGAAATGCTGAAACCCAGAGCACCAACTCTATAGAGTGCATGCCGTGGGAAATATCAGTCATTGGAAGCCAGGAAGCACGGCCGCCTGCAGGATTGTTCCTCGTCTCTGACCTCGTCTCTGCCTTATAATTATCACTCTTGTCTTCTATTCCCTATTGCACCAGCATCACAAGGCTCATTTTTCATAATAACCCTCGTCATTTAACATTGTTTTGATTCTAAATTCGCTCAGATACCACCATGTCATCAGAGTCATGGCCTCCACAACTAAAGTGCGTCCAAAGAATCAATCAGTGTTGCCGCAATGTGCTGAGATGGTATGGGACGACAGAGAATGGGTTGCACGATGCTTAGGTCAAATGTCTGACGCTAATCGAGCAGAAGCACAAGCAGAATTGAGACAGGTAATTGCTGACGCTTTCACCGCAAAGACCCTCTGGACTACAGACTGGGCGGGCGTGCAACTTCAAAGGTTTTGCAGAATTTGATTTCTCTAGAATAACTTTGAATGATATTTTTATGAATTATTCCATGCAGCCTTGCGCCAAAGCCACCGCCTTTGCTCAATAGCCTGAAGCGCAAAATGTACGTGCTGGTGCACGAGGAAAGCATGAACGCTCAATTCTTTTGTTCATCCCTAGGAATGATCCTCCTACGATAGGCAAGAAGGCGAAAAAAGCTGCCATTCAAAAAGCCGCGGCCAATAATCTGGACCTCGGAGATCAAGCAGCATTATCCCGCCGAGCCGAGCGATTTCAGCGAGAACATGAACTTGAACGACAAAAAAGCACGCGTGTCAATGGTGGTCAGCCTTCTCTCAGAGCAGCTAATCAGAATGCTCATCTCTATAATCGAATATTTAATCGCGACGAGGGAGCGTATGGCGCGATGGCTAATCCTGAAGACCCCGAGGCTGATCCTGTGCGCTGTTTTGATGTTTTTTTTGGTTGTGCATATTGACTTTGAGATAGAATGTACCCAATTGGGACAAATTCACCATCGTTGGAACCAGCCAAGAGTTGTTCAAGGACTATTTGAGACTTACCTCAGTAAATAAGTCCCTTGTCAATTATATGACCAAAAGTTCAAACAACTACAGGAACCTAGACCAGAAACAATTCGGCCATATCCCGTGCTTCAACAGACCCTTGCCGAACTCAAGAAACGATGGCGCCAAAAGACACCATACAATTGGATTTGCAACCAGTTCAAGAGCCTTCGTCAGGACCTCACGGTGAGTCAATTCTGATCGGTGTGTGTTCTGTTGACACCTCGAGGCTCTAGGTGCAGCGAATAAAGAACGATTTTACCGTACAAGTGTATGAGATCCATGCACGGATGGCGCTAGAAAGTGTAAGTCGTTCCGAATGTCCCTTTGAAGTTCACTTCACCATTTTTGTTACAGTCCGATATGGTAGAGTACAATCAATGTCAAGCTTCCCTCAGAACATTGTATGAATTGGGGATACCGGGAAAAGTCGAAGAATTCACAGCTTACCGCATTCTCATGCTACTGCATGGCCGCAACAAAAGCGGTGCGCTTATACCCCCCCTCCCCCTCAATGTCCAGTAACGAACTAATATTATCATTTTCTCTCTCCAGAGTTAAATCTTTTCGTAGGTCAACTAACACCCAGACAGAAAGTGGATCATGCGGTTCGGCATGCGCTCCAGGTGCAGCGGGCTTTGTCCATGGGCAACTACCATGCTCTTTTCGAGATGTACCTGAACGCACCAAATATGGGGGCTTATATCATGGACCATTTCATAGACAGAGAAAAAATCAAAGCACTCATGGTAATGAGTAAAGCGTGAGTATCCTTCCCCTACCATTAATAGTTGCCATATCCCCTTCATTGACTCGACGTTCTTTTCTTTTCCCAGCTACAAATCCCTTGCACTTTCCTTCATTCAGAACGAACTTGCATTTGATACCCTAAACGAAACAGCGGAATTTCTCGACAACAATCAGGCCGCATGTTTCACGAATCCTAATGTCGCAGACAAGGACAAAGTCCTTGATTGTAAGGCTGCGAGCATACCCTTATCAGAAGCATATGAAAAGAAGTATAGCAAAGTCGGCATCAAGGGTGCTATATAACCCAAACTCGTGCTCTTTTCACATTCTTCCATCTCGTTCGTTTGGGCTGAGATCCCTCGGTCGGTCGGTCGGTCTTCCACCTTCACTGGGCACACGTTCTATTCCGTCCCATTCCTTCTGGTTGTCATTTGTCTATTTCGCATTTACCTTCGTCCCTGCTTTCCTCTCTTCAACATCGCATCGAAGAATCATACCATGCAACGCGGTGTTGTGTCGCTATTTTATCACCTTGCTTGATGTGCAAGCTTCTGTTCCAACATCGCAACACTGATTCATGTGTCTGACCCAGTCTAGATTCATACGTCGCGAAGGGTATTGTGTTGTGGTAATTATGATGAATGGGGGGTTGAGGTGAGCGGAGGAGAAGTTGTAGCATTGCATGCATGTATCGATATCAATCTATCTAATCGGATGACTTTTTGTTTTTGCTTCTGCTACTGGCTAAAATATGAGAATACTGATATGAAGTATGTACCTATATACAGTTGAATTGCTCGTAATGCATCACGTTGTAATGCATAAATCTCATGATGCATCGACTTTGGGTGGGTCCCGCCTTGGGACGCAGGAAAAATGCAAAATTTTGCATAACGAATAATGCATCGGATTGACTCAGGTGCCTCCCTGCCATTATGCATTATCAGGAGGCAAACTAACCGTATGCGAACGGCAAAAAGTCACCTCACGAGCTGATGCATACTCCACGACCCCCCACAATAGATTATTATTAGATATTCTCGCTAAATTTGATCCGAAAGAGCAAGTAAACCCTAATTAAGGGGTCAGTGTGACAGTTTCTGTTGGCAAAGTCACACAAGTCATGTCATGTGA
>MU267692.1:8040-73540 GCA_021014935.1 Hygrophoropsis aurantiaca
ATTCAACTACACAACAGTAAGCTTTACACAATTCTTGATGGACGCTTGCATATAGCGATATTTTTAGATATCTTCAATGGCACAAAAAGAACCTATCCTCACATTAATTCAAGCTCCACCTTCAAACCCTCGTAGTCCATCACAGTCTCGTAAGTCAATGATCGCCTGGTGGATACCCTTGAGCTTGGGTTAACATCTATTTTGTGTTTCTTCTTTGCTTTCTGTTTCTTCACTGTCTGCGTAGTTGTATCCATAGCGTCTCCAAGATCTCAGCTAGTTCAGCCAGTTTATGGTCATCATTTAACTCAAAGGCAGGACAGCAATTTGGGAAGGACTTTTTATCAAACAACCTCACAAGAACCTGCTATTGTTGCATCATCAGTGTCTCCTCCTCCTCATCGTTCAACTTCCCCAAATGAGATAATTTGCGCATCTGGGTCCAGCACATCGCCCCAACATACGCTTGACCTCCCCTCATGGACATCATTGAGTGTCCAGAGCGAGAGTGAAGAGGAAGATGAAATTGTTGATGGGCTAGTTCTGGGGGAGGATCACATGGTAACACTAACAGCGCCATCATCAAAGCCGAGGCAAATGCGGACCATCATCACTCCAGCTACCAGCACTGCCACAACCACGCCTCTGGCTGCTTCCTCATCTGCATCACGCACGGTCCGCAACGGAAAACTTATATTCGACGGCGTGGTTATCTCTTCTCGTCCCCCAATCTCCGCTGCTCCGATTTCTGTCAAGAACACGATCAGCGAAACCCGCGTAGCACCGACATCAGACTTGGGCGGCAAGCCACAAAATGCGCTTACAGCTGCCCTTCAACAAGCCTTTTCGCAAAATAAGCGGCCGCTTTCGCCATCGCCTCGCAAGACCGACACCGTGAGCGTTGGTAGAAAACCTCGCGGTCACGGTGAAACTGCCCCGATTGATGCTGGTCGGTACCCGCCACCCAAACGTCGAAAAACGCAGCACCAACTTGAACATGTGCCATCGGAGTCGTGGTCGTCTTCCGCTGATCAGACACCGGTACCGGACGAGCTGCTTGCTGAAGCCAAGCGCCCGAGACGCGTGAATCCCAGTGGTTTGAAGGAAAGTGTTATCGCATATGACGCGCATCGAGCGGTCGTAGATGCCGCGTTGGAGACACGGGTTGCGACTGTGACGTGGTCCGAAGGAGACAATCACAATGATCGGTGGCATGGGTGGAGTGCAACGCGGCGAGAATACCCTATTGAAGGGTTGACTATGCAGTTTAACCGCACCGCCCGCGTCGATGATGTTAACTCGACGCACGCTCAAGTCGACACTGCGGAGGGCGAAACGGCGGCCCAACCAGTCCTTCCTGGAAGATTGGCGAGATTGCATGCGCGTCATGCTGGTGGATACACCGCCCCGCGGAAATCGACGGCAGAATCATTCCAAGACCGCTATGAAACGTTTTTCGGCACGATTCCACTTCCTGACGATGTGTCGTTCAAGTTATCTGATCCGGTCAGTCTTTGTGATACAGTACCCTCTCGGGATTTGCTTAATATGTGTATTTGATATTATAGATTTTGCTCGTTGAAACTTCATCCAACCAGGACGAGTCCGAGGTTGTGATTCCTAGAATTCGTAGATCCCCTTCTGGCACACCCGAGTCTACCGACAGTGCTGGCGCTGAGGTCAGCACAGCAGCGACGAGCGAGCCTCCCGAACCCGAAAGCCATTCTCTTGACGAGGAAAAGGTCGTAGAATGGACCGCAGCGCTGCAGAAGCTCGTCAAAGGGAAGACAATGATTAACGAGGAGGTAAGGCGAGCCGTCGCGTTTTCGAATCGCTGTCTTGAACTGCGTATATTGACCAGAACTCGCAACAGGGCTTGGATAACCTCAGTATCGTGCTCGGAGAAATCGAGTCGGTTCAGAGTGGGATTGATAAAGATACATTGGTGGTTAGTCTTATCAGATCTAAAAGGTCTATACGTCACGACTGATGTGCTGTGCAGGCAACGGGTCTCGATGAGACACTGAAACAACTCTCCGTGCTGAGTGAAATCCCGTACGGTGACGTGTATAGGCTCCGCGAAAGGGCGCTCAGAATCTCGGGTGGTTGGTCCTCCCTCTGACTCAGGGCACACTGGCATCGGCTTTGATCATCATCATATTTTCCTTTTCGATTCGTCATACCATACCATCCTCCCATCTTATTATATCGCTTTGCAGAGTTTAAATATTATCGTCTATTATTCCATAACGGCGGGATCCACAGCGCCATTTCCTGGTTCTTCAAGTTCATCGCTTTGTTGCTTTTGCTTTGCTCAGCTGTATCTTCATTTCATCTTCATATCACATCATTTTGAAACCATTGAAAGATTCTGTGGCGTATTATTGACTACGCTATGCCCGAAACGTCCCGGAGGTGCTCCATATCCATGTTCATTTAACACGATTGATGCACACGCAATACATATTCTTGTCTATGAATCATAACCCCCCCCACCCCCCCGGTGCGCAGCCTATCTAGCAGATGTTCTATATGTTGTCTCCAGCGCATCTGGAACTCGATCGTCTTTACACTGATGGTGCCGCTACGACCACTGGTCCGTCCGGGGCTTCACTTCGATGTGATATGACGACAGCGAAAACAGATGTTGCGGTTTCTGGGTGATTGACGATTTGACAGCGAATGATCAGGATGACCTGGTTTGAATACTAGATAGAGAACGAGTGCTAGCATTGATATATTCATAACGTGGATACGACATCCTCGAATGTCTCGAAATACAGGATAGCTGGCTGATCAAAATAATGCTTCTGAATGCTTTTCTGTCCTTGAACGCCACTTAGATATCATACCTCGACGGGATCTGATTTTACCTTGAATGACAGATTGGGCCTTGAAGCTTGAAGATAAGGAAAAGCCTGGCGCGAGCTTGAGAAACACCCGCTAGCTCATGTAGGCCGGCATGGACATCGATCGGGCTGAACCAGCTCATCTGGTAGGCCTGCAGCATTTAGAACCACGCGTACCGAGCATACCTCGTCAGGCGATATAGGAGTGAATTAAGGTCGCCATAGTAGAGGGCAAGCGGTAAAAGTTTTTGCCTCGGAAGTGGACTTCGGCTGGTGTGCAGATAAAATGATACATTTGGGACACTGAAACGGCCCGAAGAAAACATGTGGGTCGGTTTAGAAGCCTCAGATATCTCCAGTATATGTACGACGCTCTGGAAATGTGGAAATATTGATATTGAGGTTCTGGGATGATTATTACGATGAACACACCTCGAACACCGTGATGATGTGGGAAGCACAAAAGTCGTAAATATTTCTCTCATTAAATTTGACATACGGCGGCCATAGCGCTATTTTATATGTTCACAGATTCAGAGGATGACGCTGAGCAGTGATTTATGCGCTGGGTTGTATCCAAGCCCAGGGGTGCCATCATGATACAGCAGAAGATTGGCGGACACCCTCCTTGATTTAGCAGCTGCACCAAAAACAAGCGGTGAGCCACCTACACACATTGACAACAAGTGAACTGCACCTTAGGTCCTAGGCCTGGCTTCGGATTGTTGTATAATGTGCCTGTGGAGTTTATGCGCATGTGTGCATACTATGCTTATCATCTCCACTTCCAATCACTGTGCCATAATGCGTCAATCATATCCAGGTCATTCGGAGACGCGGTATCCAATATTTTACAGCCGTAGCGGATTCCATGTGGAAAGGTTACGCAATCGATAGACCATATCTACGGCGGACGTAGGACCTGACGGTGTGAAGTCACGGAAACCATAGAATCGCTATCATGAATTTGTTTAAAGCAAGGTTGGTGGAGGCGCAGGAACATTGGTGTAATTTTATACACGCATATATGGAAACAGCGAACGTGATCGGTACGTCAAGGCCCGCTACCCCCGTTATCTTTCCAGCAGGAGATGCGAGTGTTGCAGAGTCCAAGAAAAGAACGCAAGCGATGGTAAGCAAAAGCGAGAAAGAAGTCACGATTTCAAATTTCAGAACCTATCGTGACTCCAGGAGCTTATCCCATGTGGCAAGCTGCCTTTCGTTCGCAGGAGAAGCTGGATTCTGAAATAGAGCGCTATTCTTGAGAGCCGTTGAGAGAACTCCAAATCAATGACGACTGCGCATTTTGGATGGGGAAAGGCCCAAAACAACGGGTACATATGCGAAGATCTGAGGTTGACACTTGAGAACAATCACGTTATGGATTCACCGATGCTGGTAGACATATGCGATGGCCAGGAACGCGCTGTGGTGTCAGGTACAGGAAAAAGAAAAGGAACACACGTATCACTCTATACATAACATAACGTTCAATGCTAGTCCAGCAAAAGGATATATACTCATCTTGTCATATCTGACGTTTACTGGAATGGAATGATTGATAGTGACTGACATAGACACTTGAGCGCCTTTGAATGTGTTAGCAATCAGCGGTAAGTGTCATGATTCAATTTACAGGTGGTAAGCTAAAGCAACTTGCAAGGCACTGGAGTTATTGGAGGTCAATCGTCGGAGTATGAAGTTCGCAGACTAAACCCTAACCACAACCCACAACAGTCTAACTAACTCAGCCTGGCAGCTTGCGATACTGTTGCAGACTTTACTGCTGGTCCAAATATTCTTTGTGTGCACCATGTTCGAGCCTATCCGCGGAGGAACTCGTGGCGGTCAAGCAGAATTCAAGTGGACTGATGTTTCAGCAGACAAAGACAGAGAAGTACGAATCCTCTTATTCTTCAATTTGCCATAACTTACAAGAGGCAGAACTATCTAGGACACAGCATCAACGCACCCACAGGCCGTTGGCAAAAGAACAAAGACGTCCATTGGTATAACAGAGACCTCAAACCTGGAGAAGCAGAGAGGCTCGAAGAAATCAGAAAAATCAAGGAAGCAGAAACAGAGGCGTTGTCTGCTGCCCTGTATGTGCTGCGATCTCTCTGGCGTAATACATACGAAGCTAATGAATCTGCACCCAGTGGGTTTGATGCGGCACCGAAAGGAGCACAGATTACGCCCTCTACCTCATCAACTCCGGCCATTTCTTCATCTGCGGTCGACGATTCAGCAGCTCAGCGTGCCTTGGAGAAGGAAGAGAAGCGTCGGAGAAAAGCTGAACGTAAAGAGGAGAAGAAGGCTCGAAAGGAGGCTCGGCGAGGTGAACGTGTGGCATCTGAGCTAGATGGGCCTCGGCGTAGGGACCGGTCGCGTTCACAATCACCCCGTCGAAGAGACGATGTCGAAGCGAGCGAAGCCACGCACCGCAGACGGTATGGTAGATCCCCCTCTCCAACCGCACGCGAGAGACGTATCCCACCAAAATCCACGGAAGATTACGACGAAGAAGAGCGCGCAAGAGAGCGGGAGAGAGATCGGCGGCGGTGGGATCTGAACTCACGGAGAGAGAGACCTACCGCCGATTATAGACGTGATTAAGCTTCAGTTATGTTTCCAAAGTATGTTCTGCCGCCCAAATCTACGCATTGAGCACACCTTTAACCGTGCTACACATGGGTATTTTTGACAGGTCTTCTTCCAGCCCAGGGTTTTCCGCACTAACTCACATTGACGTGTCTTCTTGCGGGGGTAAGCGTACAGCGTTCAACGATCAAATCCGGAATTATGCGGACGTTTTCTGAGCCATGACGATACCAGACTTGTCAATGACACATGTTGGGCGTAATTGTAACAGTGTCCACAAGCGCGTTAGGATCAAGCAGTAGCGTCCAGAGCCCTAATCGGCGCTATGAGTTGCAGGTACAAGCCTCATCGTCGAATCAATCAGGAATTCGTTACCCAATGTGAGAGCTGTGTTCATGTGGATTATCCTATTTTGTGCATCTCTTGCGACATGCCATCTTGTGAGCAATTTTTGGCCATGGTAAGTTGCCGGTATATCCAATCAAGAATCAAGTGCAACTTAATCCCAAGCACATCGGCGAATTTATTATCCTCGCTTTCTCCCCACGTCAGAAAAATATCATTTGGATTCAGAATTCGAAGGTCGGTGAGCAGCGCTGGGCTTCACAGGAAAGGTGCAGGAAGCGGAAGCATGCAGCAACCCGAACTGTTACTGGCCGCCAGTCAAACCCTTCGTTTTCTTTCAGTTCGAGCTAAATTTGGTACATAGCCGATACTTGAAATAGTATCGATATCGTTAGTTCCTCTCCTCATCATTTACCTCGTGGATCGTGGATTGATGCAAACTCTGATCCGGCTGACAGACACGCGGCAAGACAGCGTTTTCCTGTCCACTGCATTCCGAATTAACAATTTACCATTACTGTGTATCAGTGCATCATCGCGACGCACGCACACTCTGCGTGCATCAAGATTCGACAGAAGATGCAAGGCAACATGTTCATTTCTCATCCAGCGCAAGATTGAGTTTAACTCGTGATTTCATCAAAAGCATCTTTTTGAATTCCCTGGTACGTACGTCATTTCACTTGACCAACTGATCTGCTCGTGTACCCGAGCGATATCGATGCTTCTTGCAGAAGCTGCTACCCAGCTGCATGCCTGACTTCCCTTCTTGCGCAAGTTCTCTGTTCTCTGCCGCACATCATCATTGATCCAGAGAATATTTCGTGCGAGTGGACCCAACGTGTGCTCTCAGGACGCCGACAAACTGAGTTCGTTTATCTCGGCTGTCTGGGGCTGCGAATCAGTCTGCGCTATATATCTGCGTATCATGGCTTCCTGCTGTCCACCATGTTATTTCGCGCCGCATATGGTTAAGTGAGGGCATATCCCGACTGCAGAAATACCTCGTCGCCCAGCTCGAAAACCATACTGTCGCTCCCTATTCACGCCTACCCACTGAAGTATCTACCTGCTTTCTTACCCGCCATGACCACCTACGGCATGCCATTCCTTCTCGAGGACAAGACTGGCAAATTTACAGAATCAGATTTCACCGACATCAACGACCGTTTGTGCCTGCGCCTCCGCTGCACCGCACCCACGGCGCATTCATATGCGATCTATAACATAACATATGACTCCGAACCGCCCAAACCGATCGTGGTCTTGGAATTTGGCCCCAACCATGCTCTGGGAAGCATAAAACTGGGATCCGGACCCAAACTTCCTATGGCAGAGTACCTTGCCAAGCTATCACCCCAGGGCAGGTGAGCTCGATCGATTGTTGTGACCCCTCAGCCTAGTCCTAATAGTCTGTTTTTTTCAAAGCTCAAAGACGAGAAAGTTCACCGGCTCAGACGGGCAGGAGTACCGATGGAGTTGGCGATCCACTCCAGGCCATGAATGGACTGTACGTTTCCTTTCTCTATTTGATCGAAAACATCGCTATCAGATAATCTTAATCTGATCGATCGCTCAGTGCACGAATGCGAGCGAGTCTGTGGTTGCGTTTTACACGCTCAAGCTGTCTAGCGAACCAGAGTACAGCGGCTCCTCGGGGTGCATGCTTACTGTCGACGAGGCATATCCACATCTTATTCCGGGTGGGTGTTGTTTACCTCCTTTGTTTACATCATGGCAAATTGAGATACGACGCTGACATACGGACAATGGGCGTGTTTCACTTTTAGAGATGCTGGCGTCCCTCGTCGTCATGAGGCGCATTGCAGCTTACAACCTATGAACGTCACAGCGGAAGGTTTTGCCGGTTTCAGGTTCATGTTGTACATAATGTATCATACACAACTTATTCATTTTTGTAGCACTTTGTAACATACATAAACGCAATGTATATATTCTGTAGCGTATCGATATATTTTTTGGTATCTTGTTTTGTGACTGGGGGTACCGACGATGAGTAGGGTATTTGAGTGAATTAAAAAATGAAAATACCGCACTCGTTCACATACCTCCTATTCTGCGTACCCTGAGGATCTGGCTTGCTCACAAGCTATACTTGCCTTGGCGAATTCTTTCGGGGGAAATTCTAAAACTAAAAGCCATGTGTGACGAGATCTTGCTATGGCTGTACAACGGCTGACCATGACCCGGATTGTGGATCCAAGGCGACTTCGATTCCGAGAAAAAACCATAGGTTTCATTTTTGCAGCATTGAAAGTACCAACTCACCCTGGTTTTTGCATTTCCCTCCGTTTACTTCGGCGGTGAACGACCACAGAAAGTGTGGGGAAACAAACCCTGATGGTTATGTCCGTTCGAATACAGACTTGCGGTTGACACGCATGACAGGTTTAGCCTCTGCATTCTTCTTTTACCAGGGCCAATTAAAATATCCTATGTGTCGACCTGCGGGAAACCATCACTCGAGCTGGTCGAGCATCTATTGGCCTGAGATAATGTTTCCCGCATGTACACGAGACTGCCAATCCTGTCAATAATCACCCTGCGACGCTGACATCACGCACGTTCATGTGTCCCTGTTTGCAGTAAGATTTGATGCGTTGGTTAGATCTGGTATAGTTTTTTGAATCCAATTGAATTGCAGATATGCTGAGACCCCCGACAATGATGCGAGCGTTTTGACGGTGTCGTAAGATTCGCTGTAATCCCAAGACAAAAAGCCTGATGGGAAATTTCACAGCGTGGAAAATGACGACCTAGAAACTAGAGTTCAAACGGGAGAACAGTTGTGTCAGTTCTCAAACCCCAGATTACGCCCTTGCCAACGAACGGGGCCGAAGCTTCTTCTAATCAAACCAAGTATCTGAATGCGAAATTCAGACCCGGGTTTCTCGTCGATTTCTCGATCATGCACTTCCTATTCTGAGACGCAGCCAATGACCATGTGTTTCGGAAAGAGTGTTTAGCAGCCTTCCTTTGAACCACGTAAAAACTGTGTCTACATCTAACCCCCCTCGGAGGATAGGTATAAAACAGCGTGATATTCCACCCAAAAGACTCTTCGGCGGCGCCCGATATCCTATCGATCCGTAGGGGGGACCACAACCCTGGCACCGAGAAGATTTCTACATAAAAATATGAGCGTTCTGTGGTTGAGGGGCAGAATATAGGAAACCAACCTCCAGAAGTGGTCGTCCATGCATGCATGATTTGAATCAGTGGAGCCTTCCTGAATGAAGCTTGCCTCGTCTGGCAGCTCGGACAAATTTACTCTGATCAAACAAGCCAAATTGAGGCCGGTCCGGGATTTGACTTCATATCCATTCCACGATTCAGATGAGATTGAGATCCGGCTGAAGAAGGTTATTTCGAGGAGAGACAGCTGGGTGTAACACCTCATGGAGATAACAAAAGGGTACGTGTAAGTATGCGCAGATTACTATAAAAGAAAAAAGAAAAGTCCGACAAAATGAGAGTGTGTAGTACGCTGTACGTAGAAAGGGATGTGTTTAGTCGCCCCATGAACGTGATATGGCGCCCGCGTCACGAATCGTGAAATCCTCGGCTGGCTGTGGAGCAGATAGATTGCCATCAGTCGAAAACCCGGAAGATACCTTCCATAAAGCGCTCGTTAGGTCACAAGATATAATCGTGATCCGAAATCAGCTTACATCTGGAGAGGGCTTTTGTTGACCGGAGAGATGCGTTGCCCGTGGCGTTCTTGCTAGTGTCCCTTCATCTTCGTTCACCTCACACCCTGCCTCGTCCTCTGAATCTGCTACGACTACCCTCATGCTCTGTTCCCTCGGGCGCACCGGGCGGCCACGTGTGCCTAGTCCGTTTCTTGGCCCATTATAGCGGCCTGCGGGCTTTACCAGCCTGACATTCAAAATGGGCTTTACTTGGTCGCCCGACACATCATCACTCCCGTGGTTTTGCCGGGCAGACGAGCCCTCTGCGTCATGTAAGGAAACACTCGAATAGCTTTTATGGAGAGAACGGTGCGGCGAGGGGGAAGCGGGGCGGCTGTGGAGTGTGCCACCTGAAACACTACGGGACGGCGAGGGGTCCCCGAGAACCTGGTTGTGGAGGTTGAACGGATACTGCGCGTTCACGTTGACCATTTTCCTGGAGCATGGATGAGAAAGTAAGTCGGACTGCATGAGTGGAGATAGAGCATGCAGACCCTTCTTTGGAACGCACGACTGTTCCAAGTCTCTCTTTTAGTTTCTGATGGTCCACGACACGAGGCAGAGATCTGAGAGAGAATCAGGAGAGATGTCATTGCAACAATTTGGTAACACTTGCGTAGGAGTGTCCTCCTCTGTAGGAGGAATGAGCGGCGTGCGCTCATGCGGGTTTGACTGGTGAATGTTAGCCTAAGATGCTACATTATTAACCAGAACACCTACTGGCTCATGTGCGCGCTGGCGGACGCAACAAGAGAACAAGAGCGAAAACATGTGCACGGAGTCCGAGTCCGAGGTTCGAGGACCAGGACAATTACTGAAACTGCCAAATGTAGTAGTTTGGGGCAAATTATATATACGCATGAACTGCCGATTTATGCATGAATGTGCCAATCTATGATGGAGCGACTACACACGAGTTCAGGAAGCTGGTCGTCTGATTCAGAATGATTGGTGCACTAGTGACCCAAGAGTAGGGATTCAGCGCGTCAAGACATTGTGACAGACGATAACGCAGTGATCAGTGATGCATCCCAGCCTATCAGTTGCTTTGTGAATGTCATCAGAACATAACTGGGGTCCTGAGTGTGATTGTATAGTATATAGTTGTCGAGAACCCTGTTAGTTAGCGAGCCACGAGATATCAACACAGTAGTACATATACTCTAACAGGGTCGTAAGGTGTAGAGAAAAAAAGTGGCAGCGCCATGTCACTTAGCCAGGCTCGTTAATGGGAGACCACCGCGGATGAGAATCAAGAGAGAGATGTGGGCGATGAAAGACTCGAGCATGGGCCCAGATGGAAACGAGGGACAGAGGAGAAGCGGGTGAGGAGTAGATTCAGAGGTTGCTTCTGATGGTGATGCGGCTTGAAATGGAGAGTAGATCCGCACGAAAAAGCGACATTGTTTGTGGTAAGTATCCCTTGCTTCCATCGAGAAGAACATAAATTATGGGCAAAAATTAGAGTTTTACGAGAACACCTGACGACCAGGCACATGTACACGGTGGTGGTGAGATCTGCCGGTTCCGAGGTGTCTCGTGGGTAAGAGACGATGGAAAGAGCAGGTTACACCCAAAGAAAGACCTTGGCGGCGGGAAAACGAGCAGGACAAGTCTGTGATTGAGCGGACGGGGGAGTATCCGGTTTGGGCGGAAAATACAAAAATAATATAAAAAGAGATTTGTACGAAAAGTGGTATTATAATAAGTGTATTTGTGTGATCTTCTGATCTTCGGGTGCATGCTTTATAGGGATTGTGTACGAATCCTTTCATAAGCTTCCCTGGAGCAGACCGTGGGCATGAGACATCCTCCCCTTGCTCTTTCTTTCCAATCTCGCGTGGCAAGGATCGAAAACCAACGCCGCATTACCAGACCTCGTTTTCCTTCTTTCTGATCTTCCTCTTCCATCTCTGCAATTGTGCTATGGTCGCAAGCGCAAATAGCGACGTCTATACGCCATTTCCACAAGGTATGATCCTCGAAGACGGGCCTCAGTCCAGTGAAGACGGCTCCGGCCTGCACTCGCCCATCTTCGGCGCGCCATTTCCACCGCACGGGGACAGTAGTACGTCGATATCAGTTCGCATCCTTTTCTCAATACTCACCATTTCACATGTCTCAACCGTAATAAAGTCCGCTATCATCCTGATCAACTCGACATACAAAACGCGGCGGGCATTCTGGCGTCTCAATTCGACTATAATGGCCTCAGCCTGCCCACACAGCAGGGCGCCCAGCATCTTCTAGAGACGCCATTGGATCTCCACTCAAATGGTCACCACCATCCCTCATATCCATCAGAATTCCCGCTGCCCCCTCGCAACCAGCTTGGCTTGGATGTTCCCCCACACTCATTTTCTAACGCGCGTCTCCCACCTCCCCCAGCTCAGGGAGGACCCGTAAACCTGGGCTACCAGTCCTCGCACAGACGCTACTCTGGTGAAGAGATTCACGACCACGGCTACTCTTCAGGTGGAGGCTCCGTCACTGGCCTCCAAACAGAAGGGGATCAACGATCAGCCGCGTCACGGCGTGACTCTGCTCCCCAGCCTGCTGCGCAATCACAAGCACAACAGCAGCCTACACCCACGTCCCAGGACGCACCTCGGCGAGAAATTTCAAACCAGGTCATAGCTTGTCGTCAGTGGTACGTAGCTTTACCTCACTGATATTTAGCCTTTTCCAACATCGACCTCCTAGCCGAGCAAGAAAAATTCGCTGCGACTCCACTCGACCAGTTTGCCATAATTGCGTTCGGCGATCGAATGACTGCCAGTACGATGCCGCGCCTAAACGACGAGGCCCTGATAAACGCCCTGGCACTCGGCAGCGATCTTGCAAGAAACGGCCTGCTGATGGCTCCGCCCCACCGCCGTCCAAGAGGAAGCGCACCGCTGGCCGTGGAAGCGACAGCCAAGAGTCTGATGCTCCCCAAGCTCGAGAGAACGGCGCAAGTTCGCAGCAGCTTGCACCCCTCCGAACCTCTGGCCTTGGCGAGGACACACAGGGCCATATCCGCCTCCACCAGACGTCGCTGTCTCCACAGAACGGCAACTTCTCCCCGTCTGTTCAATCCCGCGCTTTGTCGGGAGATGGTTACTCCACGGTATGTCAGTTTCCCCAGATCTGGACACTGAATAGCTTATTCCCATTGTCCTTTTCATCCTTGTCACACGCAGGAGAGAAGCGACAAGATTCGTCTTCCATCATCGCCGAGTGTCCAGTTCAATCGCAAGATCTGGTGGGATGAACTCGTCAACAGCTATTCGGCAACTCGCGACCAGTCGTAAGTATCCTCTCCATGACCATGAACAGGCAAAAAGTCTAATCTGCCAATCACAGCCTAAAGGACATCGCTGCTGATTTGTCGTCACTGTGAGCTTCGATACACAAATAGCAGTCTGGCGTGCGTTATTAACGGCATCATCCACAGCTTTACTACGACTGGGTACTGGCTCTCGTTCGTCAACGTTCCTGACTTTGTCAGAAGCCTTTACAACCCTGAGGATCGGTCGCTCATGCAGCCTTCTCTTGTTCTCGCCGGTCTGGCCTTGGCAACTTTAATGAAGTCCAGCGAGATGGAGTTAGGAACCGCAGGGCGGAACCGTGCGCTTTGGCTCCGGGATGCCGCTCAGTCATCACTCGAAGCATCATGGAGCACCGGATGGATCGACATGACGTTAGCAAAAGCCGCCGTGGTATGTAGATATCCTTTCTCTCCATCTTCGCACACTCCCCTAATGGCACGCAGATTCTCGCCGTCTTCGAGTCCTCCGCTCATCCACAATACACCCCCGAACGCGCCAAATCATCTCTTATTCTCCTCGATAATATAGTCCGTGCCCTCCAACTGACGTTCCTCGACTCCAACGAGCCCGACGTCTCCACGTTCACTCCACATTCTGTTCCTATTGCTCATCGATCTACGCTTTATGACTCTAAAGAGGGTGTCCGCTCACCGCGGTCACTCGCGCGAAAGTGCTCATGTATCCCGCTGCCGCCCAACTCCTCCATCGCCGCTGATCATTTTTCATCGGCGTGGTCATATACACCGCCTTGGGATCCGGAATGGACGCCAGAAGAAATGCACAGGGAGGCGTGCCGGCGATTATGCTGGAGTGCACTCAATCTTGTGGCGAGCTACACCTCGCATTGTATTGCCTTCCGGAAGGAACCTGTGGAACTATTCTTAACGGATCCTGCAAACGTGCGTCCGTTGCATTGTAACATTTCCCTAATTTTTCTCATTCTCGTTTACATGTAGTACCGACTGTTGTTCCCTGGCGAAGTTTCAGAGCGGGGCACAAGCGACCACAAAGCCCAGTCGCCTAAAGACTCGGTGTGGGCACTGTACTGCCGTTCTATGCTTCTCTGGAATTTCTGCACGACTCGGCTGCGGAAGCCGATCTTCAACGACGAAGATCGGGTGGACAATATTCTGGAAGCCTGGGCAGAGACCCAATATCTCCAGGATGCTCTGGATGCCCATACATGCAATCTTGACTCCGCACTGTTGTACATGTGCCGAGAGTACATTTATAAGTAAGGCGTCTCCCATTCCCATTGGACACTGATGCTTATCATTGCGCAGCACACAAATGTCCTTGACACAGACGCTGCAAAGGTACGATATGATTGATGTATGAGTGCGATCGATGCTTACTCATTGATATCAGTTTACACAGCGTAGACGTCAGGAGTCTCCCTTCGTTCAATCGTAAGCAGGCGGAGCAATGGTGTAAGTCGTCTTTTGATGCACATCTTTGCGCTGAGCCTCATGCGATCATTTACGTAGTATATTATCAAAATCATTTCATTAGGAGAGTTAAACTATCCATTCACCATCTGGGTGATACAGATGGCGATCTGTTCACTCGACGTCCCTTCCAAGTCACTTGGTTTGCGAGTCAAGTAGCGATGTGAGTGATGCAACATAGCATGCTATTCTTGTCTGACACGATGCGCAGATGCTTGTCTCTTTGGGAAAAGGACAATTCCCTTTTGAACGCCTTGGATGTGGCGAAAGATATTCTTGTCCCGGTGGACGTGCTTAACACGTTATGGCCTTGCCCTAGTGAGTCCATTCGTCGTTTCATAAGATAAACTTTCCTTAACTTGAAGCTAGTCTTACTTAGCAAGTGTGATGAGCTGCGTAAGAGGCTAACCGCAGCTTGTAATTCCACCCACATCCCCCTTCCATTACCGCCCAATTGTTCCCTGCCGCCACACGTTCGCCCAGGGTAACCGCGACACCTCGCCCGATAATTATGCCGTTTCAGTGTTTGATACCCCCCATCTATCTCTGTTAACGTTCCCATCTCTGTCTTTGATAGTTTCCTGTTAGTTTACTCTCCTGCTATGTCAATATTGTCGCTTTGTGTAGCCTTGCGTTCCTACTGTAAAAGATTCACATTTTTCTCTTTACATCTTTCACATAATTTCAGCTTGCGCTATTATAATTCATGATTTCGTCCCCATTCGATTATCGATTACGCTGTATCACTTCTGACATACCCTGAGCCCTTCCTTTTACTGCTCGTTTACAATTCCTTTCGATTATATGATTTGTCTCTTCGGTCTGCATTTTGAACAACGCGTTAACGATAGCGGAGTCACTGATCTGATCGATCTATTGATGACTAGAGTGATGATGAGGATGATGCTGCTGACACTGATTCCTGAATCTGATGAAACCATATGGGGGTTTTACCTACGTTTTAAATGCTTCTCCCTCGAGATGGCAGTGATTGTAGATTACCTTTGACGTGATCCTACAGATCTGCATTCGGGAATCACGATCTTAGCGGTTCCCTTCCTCAGATCCGAAGTATGGAAGTTTTATTTTTCATCAAGATGCGATCTCGATGTTGTAACGCATTGAATATACAAGGGGAAAGTTGAGTAAGTACTTGAAGAATCGTAAGTGAAGTACATGATGTTGATTGAGCGTGGATGGAGGTGATTGCGATGTAAATAATTATTCCTTTCCGCGGATGCAACCTAACTCACAGTCCGCAAGTTGGTACGACGTTTAGTGTAAGTAATCCAAAGTGGATCGGCACAAGATCTTCCTTTACATTTATCCAACCAGCTCCCCCAGTCATGATTGAGTCGGAGGGATCGTAGCGCATTTTCACGAGCATCCTCCTCGGCTCGCGCGTTCAGATCATCGATTGTAATCAGGCCTGCGGTCCAGGGTTTTCCGCTCGTCTTCATGTTCCGCTCCTGCACATGTTTCTCCAGAATCGAACAGAAGTTGTCGAAATCTTTCAAAGCTGGAACGAGGAGAAAGTCTCTGTACATCTGAAATTCCTTGGCGTCGCAATTTGGCCGGTCGCACGACAGCCAAACGATCATGTCAAATTTGTCCACGAATATATCCATGCAGCTTTCGCGAGCAGGAAGGAGAGTCTCGAAAATATGCTTGGTGTATCTTGATTCTTGCTCGGTGACTATTTGAAGCCAATTTTCAGGTGGTGTAGCGTCCCCAATGCTTTCCCGGTAGGCTGTGTAAGCCGAGTGATGCATATCGATAAGATCCATGTACAGGATATAAAAAAGCTCTTTGAAGTTTCTCCATAACCCGTGGCGCGCTTTTCTGAGGATTTTCCCGCAACAAGCCAAGTGCCCAGGTAATACACAGCCTGGCAGGCATTCTGGGACAAGTTCTGTTTTTACGAGATAATTTTGTGCGTCGAGTGGGAGATCGCCGTAACACATTCCGAAGAATCTGTAAGGTGGTGGGGCATAGACTGGCAAAGAGAAAGTGAAGCTCATTGAATTTGTACGATGAATTTGGAAAATAATAAGCTGGAAGCGGCAGGGGGGAATTGTGGGTGATGTTGGACACACCAACTGTCATCTATCACATTTTATAGCCATAATCGCCACTTGTTGCTGTGTGTAGAACAAAATCAATCATTATCTGCGCTGCAGATTGTGTCGTGGCGTTCTTATTGTGACTCTTGTCATTTTTGTAGAGAACAAGAGTCACTATCATCAACATCGCGTGAAGACTGTGCATCCTTCTAATTTCCAAGTCCGCGAATATGTAAGTTGAAGTTGAGTATTACGGCCATTTCCGATTTACTCTTGTTGGTCATGTTATCGCTACTCGTCTACGGACTTGCTTTGGGCTTGCCCCTTCTATTTCTCATACGTCGTCGTGTCTTATCGCACTCTCGATTACAAACTTCATCTCCTCAGAATCCCCCAGACGAGAAAAAATCACTCAAGACAATCATGCAGCCCCCTCGAAACGACCTCGATCCCCCCAAAGATGACCCATTTACTGCGGAGGAACTCAGTCAGTACAATGGCTCGGATCCAAACAAACCGATCTACGTAGCCATCAAGGGTATGTCTTGTTTTTTCTTGCTCGCTACGCTAATCACCAATTATCGTGGTAGGGGATATATTTGACGTATCACGGAAAAGTGACGTCTACGGTCCCGGCAAATCGTACAATATCTTTGCCGGTAAAGATGGATCGAAAGGGCTGGGGAAATCAAGCCTGAAGCTGGAAGATGCTATCGCTGACTACAGCGATCTACCGGAAAACGAGAAGAAAGTCTTGGACGATTGGCATACCTTCTTTTCGTAGGTCATTGTTCCATAATGAACCAACCAAATGCTCACAACAAGGCCACCATCCCAGAAAACGTTACAACGTTGTTGGTCGTATCACCAGTCCGCCGTCAGCAAATCTATAACCCTATCTACCCTACTCTCGCGCTACCAACATAATTTACCCTTCTAACCGTGATGAGCGCTTTTCACTGTACTGTATACAAGCTATCTTTGTTACGAAGAACCTAACGTGGCCTTCATTGGATGAAATATGGAGCCTTGGCTCATCCTGAGCGCAGCGAGATAGCCCCATGGAGCAGTTGTGGCGTGGACCCGCTCAGTTCCTCGGCCGAACATGCTGGGAGGGTTTCATGAGTTGTTGGATGCGGCTGCAGCCACGTCCTTGCTTCTTACGGCGTCCGGAGAACACCATCTTTGGATCCGCATTGCGCAAGGAACTTGAAGGCTATCCGAATGATCCGATTTAGCATGGATGAATGCAGGCTATACTTGGGTCGGATCAGAAGCATTGCTAAGTTATCATGATCACGCCCACAAGACCGAGATTGCTCGAGGCTTTTAAAACAGGCAGCAAGCGGCCAACATTAGATTGACAACTATGCACAGCACTCTTCCAGCTGGTGCGACTACGAGCCCGACGGGATAGGAGTGTAAGAGAGAGAGGGAGAGGGAGAGGGAGAGAGCGACAGCTATGATCAAGACATGTATCCATTACACAGAATCATAAGAATGGGTATAGTAGGTTTTATCACTCCCGTCAAAGAAAAAGAGCGAGAAAAAAAAAGACAACTGAGCACACATGGAATAAAAAATATACCCACTTGTATGTTCAAAAAAAGCATGAAAACGATAAACGTAGAAATCATAAAGTGAGATAGTGGGCAAGATGTGGATCGAGAGTCTGATGCGATAGAACTTGGCTGTGTGGTGACTACATTGATGTGTAGCAGATAGTGTAAGACAATAGAGAACGAGAACAGAGGCTATGAGGAGCTAATCGCTCCATCACAGCAGCCCACATTCTCGGAGATGGATTTGTAGGAGAATATCCTGGATGGCACTCAACACGACTGTTAGAGCAATTGAGATCAGTATCCCGTGGGAGACGGTGATCGAGGAAGTGCTTACATTTGATCTGTTGGGTGTCAGTTGCGCAAGTATAGTGAGCGTATATTTGCTTGGTTGCCGCGTTCTGATTGAGCGCGACGAATCGGTGGAGCAAGTATTCACAGGCTGCATCGTAGTTGTTCCCCGCCGTGTAGTCCGGGAAATAATCTCCCAGTGGCGAGTGAGGTAACTTTTCAGCGAAAAGATCGATCTTGTTCAAGAACAATATCTGAGGGACGTGATTCGGTGAAAAGACTCAAAAAAGAAGACACCATGCAGGCTCACGATCGATGTCTTGACAAACCACCGCGAATTGCATATTGAGTCGAAGAGGGTCAACGCTTCCTGCATACGGTTCTACGTAGGCTTAGTTGATTTGTGTTCATAGACTGGCGGAAGGGATAAAAACCTACCACACTTTCGTCCTCGTACAACATCTGATCATACTCGCTCAAACTGACCAAGAACACCAAAGCGGTGACATTCTCGAAACAATGAATCCATTTCTTACGCTCACTCCGTTGCCCACCGACATCAAAGAGCTTGTATGTGAGCTCGCCAACTTGGAACGTCGTCTCGGTGATACCGGTCGTCTTGACTCTGCTGCGGAGGATATCTTGGTCGGTGGGTAGGTATCCGGGTGCTGCCATACGATCTATCGCGTTGAAGTAGTATACGGCAGAATCGTTCAACTGGAATTCCCGCGACCTTCGGACGGCTTCCTTGACACCGGGGTCGCGCCAGAGCCCTCGAACAGCATCAGAGACATCGCGGGGAAGGATGTCGCCTTCGATCTGACCAGGAAGCGCCAGGACGACTGCTCGACGAGCGTCATTCTGCGGTGACAAGGAAATGTCCAGCTGGGGCATGGCTTCCAGAATAGCACTATAAAAACATCAAAAAAACTGTTTTTCGTGCATTCGACTGCAACGAACCGCATGGACTGTATGGTATTGGAATATATAATCTCCTTGTAAGAATCCCGCTCTGAGTCGTTGTAGCCGCCATGGTGGATAAGTTTCATCTGCTTCAGCACCGTTGACTGGAGAAATGTATGTGTTGAGTAAGCAATGTATTTTTCTGTCGTAATGGAGAGTCTGACCTTGCCCGACTCTCCCGCTCCCAGAAGCAGCATTTTGATTTCGTTCTTGGCCATCATACGATCCCGTTTGAGTTGATTTTCGATCTCATCGTTACCTGTATAGGTTGAATGAAAGCATGAGTACCAATTCTGCGTCGTTGACACACTACCAAAAACTAAAAGGATACGCACGAGCTCTCGCTTCGCTGTCGACACCCGTTGACTGTACGCAGCCCATTTTTAGGAGCCAGCAAGGAAAGGCAAAGAAAGAGAAAAATGAAGACTAAAACAGAGAATCAGAGTAGGAGGGATCAAAAAGTCAAGGAGCGGTCGATCCAGCAATAATTAGCAGGAGGTGGGAAGCGTCGGCACAGAGCTCTGACAGAGCTCGAGAAAAACTGTGGTTCACACTCCGGCTGATGGAATTATGACATATTTATTTATTTATTGCTCGGCATCCCTTTGTAAGACGTGAGGTAAGTCCTTTTATGGCGTTACCAAGAAGTTCGCTCCCCACTTCTGGGCCTTAGCTTGGACTTTCTTGATTCATAAACAAAGGCGTCACCGGGACCGTACAACTGTTTGTCTCTTCTTCGAGCGATCCTTGGGCCCTGCAGATTGAGCAATGGAGGGTACGTCGCCCGCTAAATACGTTCGCCGCCGGGTCATAGTGGGAATCAACAAGTCAGCCGGAAACTGCAGTACCTGGTAGCTACGTTTGTGGATCATGATGATGGGAACCCCATCACGCTAAAAACATCCTTGAGATGATTGGCCTTCAACTGTATCTTGACACAGAAGCACCGACGCATATCGGCTGTCACGTTGTCTGTGTGTCATTGCACAAACATGGTAATATACGGGTGCGACATTCGCTACCGTCGGAACAGGGAGCAAGTCCACCGTTGCCGACACCAGTAGGAACTGCGACGAAAGGTTAGATTCTGGTCTGCACCGCACGCCCCGCCACGACGTCGACTTCGGAGGTGTCCTGTCACTCCAGTGTAGACTGGCCCCGTCCAAACTCTCCGCCTAAAGCTCTCCGCCGACTACACAAACGCACAATCCAAGTACACAGTGATCAATGAATGATGTCGCATTGCCTTACATCAACACGAACGGCTACTTGTTAAAACTACGATTCCGCAATGATCGAACAACTTAAAATGGTCAACACATTACAAAGGCAATGTGTGAGTAAGATATAACTGTTCCCGCCGCGTGGCCTGCACACTCCATCGAAATGAACCGCTGTTTTTAGGATATCATCAAAACGGTCAAGAATGACTGCCACAAGTAAACGCAAGTGTTGTTGTATTATATATATATATTGATTTTGTTGGCTATGATATATCGGTTTGCAACAGCTTTGTACCGAAGTTCGCAAGTGTTCCATTCAACGTTTGCATTCAAATCAGCTTATTTCACCAGCGCTTGGTGTACCGCTGTTATCCAATATTCAGGGCTATGCGATGACTGAAGAACCAAGCAAAAAACAAGGCAAGTACAATGATATTTGGATCGAGAAAATGTTGACTTACGTTCACCTCGACGACATTGTCACAGCCGCAAGGACCAGCGTCCCCGCTCTGCCGTACTGCCTATTCCACTGATCCACCACTGTCATTGTTGATTGTAGTTGGTCGCGGTCATGGAACGCACCTCGCAGGACAATCAAGTATAGACGATTGAGATAATATAGACGACCTTGTGCATATCTGGAGTGCGCCAACATCCCTTCGTTGTCCAACAAGTTAATACTAACAAGTATCGAGACTTGGTTACATTCAACTCCAGAGAAGGAACATGTGTAGGTGCCGAGTATTCTTTTTTGTTTGTTTTCTGGTGCGTTGTTGTTGTTTCTTGTGCTAAACCTGCTCGCTAAGTATGTAAGGTACTTGGTGAAGATGAATTTTATAGATTTACTCGCACGAGTCGCCCAACACAATATCGCTGAGCGAAAGGCTAGGACGGAGGGATTGCAAAATAAAACGATTGAAGGATAATCAGGGATAATCGACGATGATACAGGACGAGATACAGACTAATGAAGCAAAATCGTCACCAGTAGGATTTGAACCTGCGCCCTCTTAAGATGGCGCTGGTATAAATCCGAGTCTCGCACATAATGATGTCCAGCAGTAAGTGACATCAAAGAACGAGAACTAAGCATTAGGCCTGACTCAATGGTAGCAGTTCAGTGGCAGCGCCGACGATGAAGACATCGTCATTGTGAGTAATGCTTCATTCATCGCATTGATTGCTCCTCATTAGATCCATAGACTGAGGGACCGATGCGCGTCAAGACCAGCGTCACTAAGAAGAAAGGCGACGCAAAGGCCAATGGAGCTGCCATTAATGCGGTAAGTCCAGCTCTTTGCGAGGGCATATGCTGGTGCTCAAATTGATCTTGGTTAGGACAAACCTTCCAAGCCGCCAGCAAAGAGACCCGACCGCAAAAATCCAAAGCAGTTGACTCCGACGATGGCGATGGAGAGGGTAGTGAAGACGATGGAGAGGTCCCGGTATGATTCTCCACACCGCTGTAGGAATACCACAACGCTGATGTTTGTCATTTAGGCGAAAAAGAAGCCGAAAAAAACTCCATCCGCACAGGTTTGTTATACGCAAAATAAGCTTCATGTATTTAGCTGACAGTCGCTTGCCCACAGAAAACCGATTTGGAAGTTTGTGAGGTTTCCACTGAATCTTTCGCTAATCTGATGACTCCGCCAGACTGCCATGAAAATGGAAACGCTGAGGATCCAAATCGAGGTTTTAAACGCCAGCCAGCGGACATTGGCTCTACAAGAAACAGAGCTTCAAGCCAAGCTGAAGCTTTATGGAAGCCAAATTCGTCTCCACGAGCAAGAGGCCATGCACACCTACCTCAAGAGCTACTCCTTGGCGAAGGGAACTAATCTCGAAAGGAAGGCTTGACAAGGACGCCATCATGCTCCCCCCCCCTCAACGGCCCCGATGTCGTCCCTGGAGGGCTCCCCTCAATACCACCCATGATCGGTAACGACTTCGAGATGAAGTACGTCACCGAGGATATCGCCGGAACCGTCGCCACCGTAAAATGGCGCAAGCCCGCTGCACGTCTCCCAGCTGCTCCAACTCTAGGCAACGAGATTGTTCCCTGGATGGCCATCGGACCAGGGCCGTCCACTGAGTAGTGGGAATTCTTGACGTCTGTCTCCCTATGAACTAATCTTCATATGCCGGTTCCAGAAACCAGAACTTTCTTGAGCGCTGCACTGTTCGCTGTTCTGTCCGCCGTTCTGTACTTGTAGTCCGATTTGTCATCGCTCCCAATGCCTCAGTGACGTGCTACCACTGCTTGTACAATAGATACTTCCATTGCACCATTCTCGAATTGTACGCTTTCAATTGTGTCATTACATTCGCTTTCTTGGCCACCTAAGTGCATTCCATTGAAAAACGCCAGTAGTCGCGAACTCTGGCCATGAATTTGGCTGATAATCAACAGCAATGTATGACAAAAAGATGAGACCAATTTAATAAAGATTAAATGAAGCAAAAACATCGTCACCAGTAGGATTTGAACCTACGCCCTCAAAGAGGAACAGATGCTTACATAATATATACATAATATTCGAATCTGTCGCCGTAACCACTTGGCTATAGTGACTTTCTTAATATAGTACTTTGATAATGCTTGTCTACTTTATCAGGCACACCCCAAATTAGTGATCGACAATTGCCGTTTATGGGCTGCCCTCCTTTGCTCTGACAAGCACAACCGAAATGTCTTTAACAGACTTGACCGATTCATATGTGCATCCCCCCGAATCTCCACCAATACTCTTGTCCCCTCCAACTAATGATCCTCCACCACCATATCCGTCCTCAGAAAGACGGGCGCGTATCCTGCGCTCCTCTCACAGACAGCCTCGTCGGGGCCAAGGGTCATTACCTGGGCCATCGCATACCCAGCTCTCATCTCCGGATTCGGCGGGTCGGGATGTGATCATAATACGGCCTGCCGCTCGAATACAGGCTCCCCAACTTCTACGTTCGGAAGAAACATCAGAAACGACGCCTTTACTGCCTGCTTCGTCTCCAGTAAGCTCCACAAGGCGTCTAACGGGACGCCCGCGTTCCTCGTCGTATTCTAGCACCGTTGTATCATCTAGTTCCGCAGCACCATCATTTGCGCAGACCGTGCTTTCATTGTTCCAAAATGACTTCGATGATGAGTCCGACGTGGACATATACGAGGCACTTGCGGGACACCACCCTCATCATTCCAGTCAGGGTTTTGACCATCATCGATCTGGTGTCTGCACCCCAGAACTACAAGCGCATAGGTGGCCGCTATTCTCCAAACATGCTTGGGGAAGGTACTTTCGCCCGCTGACCCGCAGGGCATACCACGCGGCTGTTTTCCATTTATTGGTATTGAACTTTCCCTACGCCCTATTTGCGTGGATATACCTCTTTGTGTTCACTTTGGTGAGTGTCGCCGTTATTATCGCTGAGAAGTTCGCTTATTTGGGCGCTCTATTAGACCGGTACCACTTTGCTGATAACGCTACCATTGGGAGCCATTCTATGTTTTCTTGATTTGCTTGGTGCCAGAGCACTAGCCAGAGGAGAGGTATCGTTTAGTCTTTGGGAGATAATACTGCGACTGATGATAATGTGCCAAGCTCGCTCTTCAAACAACGTTCCATGGCCCTTTAGCCTATCCACTTCCCTATTCACCACGGCCTATCTTCAGACGCCGACGCTTGCCGAGGCCTTCAGACTCGGAATCAGAGACCTACTATGAGACTTCGTTTTACAAGAACACATATTCCATGGTTGGTCCGTGTTTACTCTGGTTGCGCCGTGCTGACCTCGGATGAAAGTTTACCGACTCGACGTCATATCAGGCGCTGTTCTATTTCCTGGTAGTAAAGCCCAGCATCACATTGGGGCTGTCCATTGTGCTGGTTGCGGTGGTACCTGTGTCGTATGTGCTCGTGTTCCCTGCACCGATGGTATTGCGAGCGGTTAGAAAGTTGGGGATCTGGCAGGCGAATGTTGCCGTGGAGGGGCTGTATCTTGCGATGTCATAGAATTATACTTAATATCCACTTTCGTATAACATCTTGTGTCCATCGTCACCTCGTGGTGTTTAGCGGTGGCGTGGCAGTGTCAGCTTGAGCGCTAAATGTCGGAAATATGGGACCACGTTCCGCTGACGCGTCTTGACTTGCTCCCCTCACCTGAATTCTGAGTGAGCCTACAGCAGAGTCATTCCAGCGTGTAAAGACTTGATTTGCGGAGCCGTAGTCTTACTTATTAGTCTAGTTATAGCCATACCCTTGCACCAGACACAGCCAGCTTATATAGCCTGTGCAAGGCTCTATTATTCTTGAACTCACACACCCATCATCCCAGACTTGTTCTCCATTGTTTCTCCAGTTCTGCTTGCAGCATTGGCTTGTTCACTCTATCCTCTGCATCCCCACTACCATGGACGCTCTCAAGTCGCTCGTTCAACCCCTCGTAGGCGGCGCAGGAGGCTCGTCGGTCATTGATGGTATGAAACTCGTTGTACTCGGAGGCACAGTCGAAACTGCGAGAAGGGTCTCCAGCTCGGCTTGGTATGTTTTCTGCTCTCCATTAGTATCCTTCACTCATGCTGTATATTTCACACAGGTCCCACTTCGTAAACTGTAAGCGCCTCTCTGACTCCAGTTGCACATGGTCCTCATCGCCACTCTTCTCTAGCATTCTTCCTCACGGCCCATTTCTCAGAGGAAGACTATCCTTACGACTGGTTAATGCTCTGGCTCTCTCGCCGCCCCGAATGGCAGCGCTCCAGAGAGTTTGAGACAACCACCAGAACGACCACACCCGGCTTTTCAGGCTCACGTTCCGTCGACAACTCCTTTGGAGACGACGAGGACGAAGTCGACGAGGACGGTCCTCCTGGCAAGGTCAAGACCAGAGTGGTCTTCCAGCCGACATTCGACACCACTCACACCATCTACTACAAAGGTCACTGGCTGCGTGTGCGGCGTTCAAAGAAGACTGATGGCAGTGGCTGCGAAGTCTTATCAATAAGGCATGTGTCGCCTCCTGAGTCACCCGAGTTTACCCTAATTAATATGCAATGTTGCGCAGTGTCGTCGCAAGGAATAACACTGTCCTAAAACAGCTTGTCCTGCAAGCAAAGAAGGAATATGAAGCGGAGGCCATCCACCGTATTCAAATCTACTTTGCTGACTCGCACGGCAGTTGGCGCTGGACTGACTCGCGCCATAAGCGACCCATGTCGTCCATTGTGCTAAACCCTGGTGTGAAGGAAATGTTACTGAATGATACGCGCGACTTCCTCAAGTCCGAAAAGGTATGTGCTGTCATATTCATCTCCACATTGTCTGACGCTGAACCGAATAACAGTGGTATGCTGACCGCGGTATTCCTTTCCGCCGCGGATATCTGCTCCATGGTGTTCCAGGTTCTGGAAAGAGTTCATTGATTCACGCCATAGCAGGCGAGCTCATGCTTGACATCTATGTGGTGTCGCTTTCCTCTTCATGGATCAGCGACAGCACGCTCACCACGTTGATGGGTCGTGTTCCCGCACGCTGCATTGTGCTACTGGAGGATCTAGACGCCGCATTCACACGCAGTGTCACGCGTGACAAGAGTTCAACTGGAACACCCGACTCGTCCAATAACAATAGCAATGAAGAGGGTCCTGCGCCCGAGCAGCCCTCTTCCGGTTCCAGCAGCCGCCACAGGAGGCACAAGGAACACATCTCTGATGTCAACACACTCAGTTTGAGTGGGCTTTTGAACGCCTTGGATGGCGTCGCGGCTGCTGAAGGCCGCATTCTCTTCGCGTGAGTGGTGCTTCTAGCTCATTGTCATGTGGTCGGTAAACATAATGTTGACGCCATCAATTCAGCACGACGAATCATCTTGAGCGCTTGGACCCCGCGCTTTCTCGACCCGGTCGTATGGACGTCTGGATTGAGTTCAAGAATGCCTCGAAATGGCAGGCGGAGGCGCTGTTCCGTAACTTCTTCCCCTCTACGGAACACGATAACGAGGTGCTGGAAGGTGATCTTGAGGGCATCGAACTTCCCAGCCCCCCATCAGGGCCTCAGACACCCGGGTCGTCTTCGCACGGTTCGACGCTGTGGTCGCTGTCACCCTCGTTCTCTTCCTCTACCGCATCTTTGACAGGCTCACATTCGTCCAAGGGTACGACCCCTGAGTCTGGTCCTGAGGTGTTTGGCGCTAAGAACCGGGCGTATTTACCTCCTCCTGTGGAGGAGCATATCGCCGCCTGCCAGCATTCCGCCAAGCCCCTCGACGGCGAAAAGCTTGCACAATTTGCAAAGAAGTTTGCAGACTCTATTCCTGATGACGAATTCAGCGTGGCCGCACTTCAAGGATGTGAGTTCGTTTTATCTTAGTTCCTGTCATGTTTGGTGGTGCTTTGATTGTTTTTGCTTTCCTGTGGCTGCGGTTCTCCTTGGTGTTGGTGTTGGTGGTGCAGGTGGTGCGTGTGTCGAGTCAGTGATATGGCGCTAATGCTGCTTCTTTCCGTGATGATAGACCTGCTTAAAAACAAGTCGCAACCCGACGCTGCAGCCAACGAAGCAGCTGCTTGGGTGATCAGTGAGCGCGAGCTCAAGGAACGCCTGAGGAAGGAGAAGGAAGCTCGTGATTTGAAGGACAAGTTGGACGTAAGTGCTCAGGGTGTATCTTATCACTGAGCAGTCCACCTTTTCCCACCCTCGTGACACGAGCTGATCACTATTGCGCAGCGCGAGAAACGCCGCAAAGAACTCCTCGAAAAGGAGAAAGAGAAGGCCGAGCTCGAGAAAAAAGAGCTCGAGCTCACCAAGCTTAGACAACAGCTGCAGGATCAAGAGACTAAAGACAAGTCCGATGCTGACAAGAAGAGTCCCGAGGCTCCTGCCAGCCCTGTGGTAGACGCCCCGAAGGAGGAAGATACCAAGGCTAGCCCTGCCACTGACGATGACAGCGACGAGGAGAACACCCCTCCGTCCTCCACCACTTCCGAGGTAGCTTGGGTCCAAGTCGCCGACTCTTCCAGCTGACTAGATGGCGTCCCCACAGAAGTAGAGGTATTCGAGGCCGACGTTTCCGTGACACTCCTGGACGCAACGGCTAGCGACGAACCACTCGCGACGGATACACAACCTCTACCCTCCAGCCAGATCGTGATTGACAGACAAGCGCAAGCGGCAACCTCCAGTGCGTTGATGTTAAGGCACGCCGGAGGCTTCGCCTTGGTGTATTCTATGCTTCATTTCTATTTCCTTCATTTGTATACTCTTCTCATGCATCTAAACCCCACGGTGCGACGGAACAAGGGATAATGGTCTCTGACTAGAGCCACATCACCTGTTTATCCTCGCCCCGAGACACTGACACCTACACCTACACCTCATCCTTGCATTCCATCCTCGCTCTGCTGTATATATCCGGCGTTGCTTTCTGATAACTGTATATCTCTTTTCCCTTCTTTTTCAATTCCACCCACCCACGCATCTAATTTCCTGCAGTGACCATATTCCTTGTTTGGTAGTTCTGGTGAATGTATATTTTGGACTTAGGAGCTAGCCTCTTCTGGCGAAATAAAGAGTTACAAACGTTCTGCGCGTGAAAGGTTCTACTGTGTGATTATGCTTTATTGACTCTCGAACACGATATAATTCGATGGATTCGATCCACCCAGTTTTACTTTGTACGGCAACTTACACCACTGGCGATACAGCTTCAAGCGCCAAGTTTGATTTTCCGACACAGTTGAATATTGTCATACATTGAATGTTGTCATACAACGCTAGTATGCGCTGACTTGGGTTGGCAACCCGGAAGGGAAATATTGCTTGAAGAGATCGGGATAATGGCGTTCCGCGACGTCTGGATGACTCCTGCAAAAAGTGATATTTAGCTTCGTCAGCATGACCTACAACGGGAAAAAACCCACTTGACGCGTCCAATCAAGTTCACCTTCCCCGATGGCTCACGATCGAACTCGGTGAAATTGACCGCTAGTGGCCAAGTGAGGACCGGATCGGATACGAAAGATAAGGATGGCCTTACAATCAGTTGAAGCAGCTTCGCCTCGCAGTTCCTTCAGTTTTAAGGTCTCTTCAGGGACTGGCAAATCGGTTAATAACTTATGATATCGTACATAGCATGATTGATGCATACAGTCAAGGACCTCATCCGCGAGACGGGCGTTTAGGCTGATATTCTGGAAAAAGGGAATGGAGTAGCGGGCAGTGGACCCCACTGGAGGAGAGAGTACGCGATGTGAAGTTGCACGCGCTAATCCACGGGTCACAAATTCAAGAGCTATTTAATACAAGTTATCAGCAAAACTATTGTAATGGTGAGGATGAAGACTTTTCACCCTTGCCAATGTTTACTACAAAAGTTCCTGGGATAGGGGGCGCATCAATCCATTGACCGGAGAGGTTTTGGACCTGTAGACCGCGATGCGGAGACGCTTGCAGAAGCTGAATGATAGGATAATAAGAACAAAGGTGTGAGATTATCTCCTGATGACATACGAAGGTCAAGAATCCAGCATCGTAATGAGGTCCGACGCCTTGATCCGTTATTTTACCGTCATTAGCAGGATATTTCACGACCTGGACCAACGTAATGTTTGTTCAAATTACTGGACATGATCGGGTAATGACCTACCTTTCCACGATGTTGCATAAGTTCGTCCGTATCATAAAATTTATTTAGAGCATCAGCAGGCAAGCCAAATGCCTCCGCAAGTAAACTGATGAACTGATAACTCAGGTTTTGGACTTGGTATAAGTACTTTTCCATGGTATCCCTAAATCCGGGCAGTAATGCATCATCTGGCCACTGCAATGATATTAGATTCGAAGGCTGTACAGACGGATATAAGTGAGATTTATACCTGTGGCGGACCCCAAAGTCGTAAGTACTCTGGAGCACCAGGTCTCCACTGCGTTTCATGGCGAGTCGCGAAATCAAACTGCTCCCTATAATCAGTCTTCCCTTTGGTAAATTCGGCCCCTAACTTCGAATAGCCCAAGAAATGAGGTGAGTTCGCCATGAAGATCTTGTTCTTTGCTTCTTGAGGCAGCTCGAACAGCTTTGGGATATACGCGATAAGGTCATCAACTACCTGCTTATCGACGGTGTGGTTCTGTAGATACAAGAACCCAACATTTATGAGCGCATGACGCAACTGCGAGATGAATTCGGGCTTCGTAGACTCGCTGGATATCAGCGCGAAGTTCAAGAGAGGGATGCTGGAGAAGTTAGCCGCCATAGAGCCTGGGCAGTGAGAATCTGAATCGATTGCGGGCGCAACTTGATTTATACACGGAAATGGGCAGAGAAGTTGAGAATCAAAGCTGACTGAGCAGGTAAATCTGATCAGTCAGCATAGCAGGCTTCGCTGAGGCACTCAATATAACTTGTACAAGAGGTTGAGACATAAGAGCCGTTGATCACGAGGATAACGCAATTCTGTCCACTCATTACGTACAGCTTCAAGCTGAACAGTCACATCTTGATCATGATACACTGGATTGGGAAATGTCCTGCTTCCGGTAAAACATGTTGGAAACATATTCGGAAATTCAAAAAACCGTGCTCACATGATTTGCGCTGCCCCGACTTACATCTCCGCAGGTACGAGTGATATCACTCCCAAGAGATCGTTTGTGATGTGCAAGAACAAGCTTCGGAGTTGCTCTCACCGCGATTTTTGATTTGATAGTTTCCAATGGCCGCAGACTTTCGCTCGGAATGCTGTTGAGTGCTGCTACCTTTACTTGTTTTTTTTTTCCTTTTGCTTCATGGATGCTCAACCATGTGAATCATGTCGCTAGAGTATAGCCAACAGATATGCGCTGTCACGGAATCATAGGATTGTTTTCCTTCCTCAGACAACCATGCATCAGCATCAAGAGAAGTACGTTATGTCCAGCTAGAAATGACGAATGAAACCCTTTTGATCTGTCTCCAATATCCTCATCATTTGTATCTTTCCACGAGCTCAGCCAAGGTGAGATGATCCGGCCTTTTCATCCATATATAATGGGCGGGCTGAAATTTCACTCAAGAAACCGTATTTTCGACAAGTTTACGAATACCTGACGAAATTTATCATATACTGAGGCGGGTCCTTGGTATCAATTCATAAAGTTCCTGCCAAAAATGTCCGATGCAGCCACCATAGCCTTGCATCTTCAGATGGTTAAGGTATGTGTTCCTCCAGCATCTTTTTATTTGCTGGGCTGTTGACGTGGTGATAATACTTGGGCCACGATAGTATTTCAAAAGTGAGTACGTGGTTTCAAACTTGATGCCAACCACTGAAATTTTCGCAATACAAACAGTATCGGGAATGGCAATACTGGTGAGGAGATCGCAATAAACTTTGGGTCATTTTGGTCTTCCGAACACAGCTCTTCACACTAGGCCTACGACTACTGCTTAAACTTTGATATGGAGGTGTGTATTGGTCTGCTTTCACTCAAAGGCCATGCGACCATTGATTTATTATAGAGAAGTCTAGCCTGGAGCAAACCATGGGGCTTTGTTCGTATTCTGTTTGTACTTGCCCGTTATATACCCTTTATCGAAGTTCCAATCGATCTCTATTGTAGGTCCAAGTTCTGTCCTATCCAGCGATGAATGGCCTCCTTATTGATCCATAGTCTCATTTGTTCCCAAATCTGTGACTAATGTGAGTTATTCACTATGAGGTGCTGACTAACACCAGGACAAGATAACTCATGTCGTACATCGTAGTGCCAGCCTCTATATGAAGCTGTATCCTGTAAGTCCTTACGATTACCACAATGAGTGGTCAGAAGAACAAGCTACTATTCTGATGCATCTGGTCGTTTTCCAGGGTTGAACATAATTGGGACCATAACCGCCGAAGCCCTCTTGCTTATCCGTACTTGGGTACTTTGGGGGAAAAATCGGGCTGTGTTGGTAGGGCTGATCGCTCTCGCCATAGTGAGATTCAGCTTCATACTGGCCAATCTCCCGAGTCTGATAATTTGTGACAGGCGTGCATTGCTGGAAGCTGGGCGGTAGGTGCCGTCGCTTCAAAATTGGTAAAATGTAAGCGAAATTAGACTGTCCAACCCGTGCCAGTACGCATAATTTCATTTAGATGTCCCCCCTCCACTTTCAACTGCGGGATGTTATCAATCCGATTCTTCCCCCTTATATGTATGGAACTACGTAATTCTCGCAGTGTTTGAATTAGGTGGGTGTTTACCATGCACAGTTATTATCAGCGCCTGACATCGAGTTTCATGGTCACCTGGCCATTTTAACGTAAAGTCAATCTGCTGCTGACTATATATCAGGCAATCCGCCGCGTTCGTCATTCGCGCAATTATATGATCTCGCGGGACGGGATATTATACATATCATGCATTCTTGGTGAGATGCAGTCGTCTTTACGGAATCCAGAGTTTACTGTTTAATCGACATTAGTGATGGCCGTGATGAATATAATCGTGATCACGGCGCTTCCTGTGCGTACGAATGTCCTACGAGTCTGACTCTCACAAACCGCTTACATACCACCTAAACCTGCTCTTTCATAGACCGAGTATTCGCAGCTCATTGATACGTGAGAACTTTTTGCATCCGCTTTTCAGAATGTGACTTCTAAGGTTGCTATGCAGGCTACAAGCCGTCATGAACAGCGTCCTGGCATCACGCTTGATCTTTAACATGCGTCGCATCATGCGAGATCAGCAAATTGGCGTGTCGCGGGTATCATCTGGATGGCCTTTGTATGGCGTTGAAATGCCACCTATGTCGTTTTTAAACGGCTCAGAAGTTGGAGTTCGTACCAGCAGTTTGTGCGAGTTAAACTCGACCACGGGACGCGGGACTCCTGCCCTGGATTCTATTATGTGAATCATATTTTTCATCATGTGATGTCATTGCCGGCCAACTGGAATGGCGGATACATGGTTCTCGATAATATTTATTGCATTTTGTCTTGGCCACTATCATTGATGGATTTCTATTTATCGAAGGATTATGTGAGTATCAAAGAAATACGACAATTTGAGAAGACAGGCGCGAAGTACTCAAGATATCATATACATCATATAAATGCACCTTCCCGGCTTTCTGCTATCATAACGTCTCTTCGTTTCTATTTTTTAATCTGAAGTTTAGTCCTACAGTGCCTTGGACGTGCCCTCGCACGAGTACTACTTAATTTTATGTCGACCAACGACCAACCTCTCCACTTCCGTGACTCTAGCTACATATCCCACATGTAATCAGCAAGCAGTTAATCTTCCCCTTCCTGGTCATCCTCCTCGCCGATTTTCTTGCCTTCAGTATAGAAACTCGGATAGATTGAGATGAGCGCTTCCATATACCAATACCCGTGCTCTAGTGCTTCTGAAGCACCCTGCCCCTCATCTTTATCGCACTGACCTTGCCCATACATCCGCGCGATCTGGACCCAAGTTCCACACAGCCCCATGCCTGGGCTGAGGTATTCTACGAGCACCGGATCAACGAGCAACGTGACATCGTGCGTATACGCATCGAATATGCATCGTCCACCAGCATCAACGACGCGATGTGCGTCCGTTATTTGAGCATGTCCGTTTGTCTGCGTCAATGTGGGATGACCTTCGACCAAGGAAGGTTCTACCACTGGGCCCGTTGATGTTAGAACAGGCTCTACAATATCCACCCCTGCCTCATCCACACTGCGTATCCAAGGCTCCAATATGACACAGGCGAAGTGATCCTGTAGATCTTCTTCTATCATGTGTGTTTGCGACATTGAAAACGAGGGTATCACTCTGCCTGGGCTTGAAGGCATGTTATCTATTGCGCGAGGAGGAATAATTTGTTTGACGCGTCGCGTCGAGTACTCGGAAATCCCAGGTAGATGTGTAAGCGGAAGAGCGGTAGGTCCCATGAGGTTGATGAGGGTGTGCACTGCTACATCTGTCCAGGACGAAGTTGTGTGTTCTTCGGGGCTTAACGCAGCCATCCATGGGTCGCCTGGATGATTCCAAGAGGCAGCTGATGTAGAGGTATCCTCAGTTATCGCATGTGCCGCATGAGTGGAGATGGGCGTGTCTTCGTCAACATTATCCGCCAGTACTTGTTTGGCAGTGATGGAATCGAGGACGACGTCTGACGGAATAATCTCGGCGTTTCCCTCAGCTTTGAGTTCCTCTTCAAAGACCTTCGATGCATCATCTGCATTGACTGGTGTATTTTCGCTTGTACCCGCGTCCCCCTCGGAATCATTGCGAGCATCTAGAGAATCATGGTTGGGTACGGTCACAGGAATCTGCACACTTAGACTGCCTTGTATCCCCCAGCACTCTTTGCATGCGGTGCCGAATGTATCAGGAAGGAGTTGTCCGATGTTTGCGGTCAGAGGGAGCTCTGTTTTAGCGAGTTCAGCGATGGCCAGTGCACGCTGTAGGCTGGCGGTGTGTTCTGGAGAATCTAGGAAGATGTTATTCCGCAGCATGAAGTGGAGGAAGAAATGGAGGATGGTAGGTGCTATGAAAAGATTTCGTTGAGACCTACCAGGATCACAGATATGAATACATCTTGTTCAAAGGGGTATTCAAATGGGTTAAATACAGACCAGATCAATCCCTTATCTCGCATATACGACGATAAGAACACCCTGATTGATTTTTCCATGTCCGTGACGAACGATTCGAGAAGGTCAATTCTTTCGCCTTCGTGTACCAAATGCTGCCCAGGATGCGCCATCTGTTCTAGTGGGTCCTGGATGACCATCGGTGCGGACGTGTGGTTCGCTCTGGGAGCGTTAGTATTTTCCTCGGAAGATCCCTCACCAGGTACATCGTATGGAATGTCTACATTACCCTTGTTCCCTCCTTTTGGCTTGCGATATATCGGCAACTTCGTGATGAGACCGATGTATATTCGGAACTGAATCGCAAACACGATTTAACGTCCATAGCGTGATACATGCTGTTGAACTCACATGATCCCAAAGCGTTCTGACGCCATATGCAATGGGCGGCCAAGTCCGCCCAAGTCTGAAATCGTCTGTCGCTTGTTGGACGCGAAAAGCATAACTCATGGTGCTGTGGACGACATTTCATGAAGACCGATTCCCCATTCCAAGAGGAAATTAGATATGCACCGGGCAGCCGTCACATCGAAGCTTGCGGTTCGCGTATTCTCACTTTGCTCCCATTCGTCCCACCATTGTATGATTTTCCCATTATCATCCTTGCTCTGCCCCGCGTTGCGGCGTCTTTTTCGGTCTTTGGAACGCTGGAGAGCTTCCCCTTCATTCAGCACTTTGACAGTGGGGATCCCGAATCCGGCATCTACTTCGATCTCTGTTATGGTGCCATCTTCTGCTGATGATTGTACGCGTTTGTATCCGGATGGAATGAAATCCTTGAACGGAATTATAGTGGTGCCCTTGGGTGCTGCTGGGAAAGGCGGGTATTTGGGTGGTAGTTCGGCCACTACAGGGTTTTCGTCGCGTGAATTTCCGTCATTTTGGGGGTGGGGTGCGTTTGCCATCGATATATCGTGGTAATGATTGTCGAAGGATAAGATCAAGCTCAATCACCGCAAGTCTTACTTGGGCTAACCCAAGGCTAACCCTTCCAAATCGCACAGCAACTACAAATCATGGAGTTTATCGTCCAACTAAATGATACATGTGTTTACTGCTACTGTACTTATGAGTATGTATGACCAGACAAGGATGCAAAAGAAATGTGAGAGACGGTATCTACATATAAATAGGGAAATGACGTCGATCAAGAGTACGGAGTCACAGATTAGTGCTGAGGGCTGAGGGAAGATGCATCCGCCCATGGAGACGGTTCATCAGATATAGATGGTATTGGCACCGCACTCGCAAATCCGGACGGAAACTCGGGAGAATCGTCTTCGATAGTGGTTTCAGATGACAGTCTTTGGTGATGAGACCCAAATAATGGCTTTGGAACGGGATCCAAAGAAGATTCTGCAAGATGCTCTGGCGCACTGTGAGATGGAAATACCGTCGAGGCGGGCATGCCTATTTGGTCCTCCGACTTGGGGGATAATTGTTCGGATATGGGTGGAGATTTCAAGGCTTCAGTGGACGATGAACGGGAGTGAGTAACGATCTGATCTGAGGGCAAAACGGGGGATATGTTTGCACTTCTGAGACGACCATTTTCGGTCTCGATAAGCCGCAGAGCTTCATGTAACGCGTCTTTCTCCATTCGGACTTCTTGCAGCTCTTCTTCTGTTTCAGCTCGCCGTATGCGCTCAGTCGCCACCATTTTGTTTGCCTGCGAATGGATGTGAAACCGAAACGTGATACAGTATGATTGAATGGGTACCTCCTCAAAAAGAGCCTGAGAGAGAGATTCCAATTCGGCTTCAAGTGTAGCCTTTTCATCTGCAGCCAGTTTTCGGGCCTTACGCTCGCATTCGAGCTGCTCTTGAAGTTCTTCCAGCTCCTTCTCTCTGACGCTAGAAACCAAGGTTGGTAAAGACGGTGAAGTCAGGTGGGAAGCGTGAGGTGTTGGAGTTCTTGATCCTACAGAGGGAAACTCATTGTAAGTTTCCCGATAATGTCGATAATTTGCTCACCGCTATTGAATCTAAATCTGAAGAATCTACCTTCCGGTGCAGAGAGAGGCACTGAGGGGGATAAAGCGTTCGGAAGCGGGGGTTTCGTGTCATTCGCAGCTGCACTCGAAGGTTGTGACGGCACCCCCTGTTCATTGAGCGCACCATAATCTAAACTTCGGGGCCGGTCCTCTTCTGACGTCCGTTCCATGTGTTGGACTTCTCGAGCGCTCCATCTCCGCCAACCAACATCTTTCGCGCCAGAGCCCTCCCGTTTCAGTGCTTCCTCAAGCATTTCATTGTTAGAGATGACTAGTTGAAGGTTTGATTTGGCTAGATTCAGAGATGTCTCGAGCTCTGTCTGCGATTTGTATGCTGTTTTCAGCATAGTTGACTGGAAATGATCACAAACTACTTGTTACTGGAACTACAACGGTATAACACATCAAACAACTCACAAGATCTTCTACTCTCTTGATAACGCGATCTAATGCCATTCTGAGATCTTCCTCCTGGCCGTGCGTATGAACGCGCCGAACATCGCGAAGCTCATCGTCTACTTCAGCGAATACCGCCGTGGTAGGAGATTTTGGTGGTTCTACACTGGCGGAACGCAGTGCCCCTGCTCTGCTGCCAGGCGAAAACGCCAGATTGGACAGCATGAAGGAGATGGTAACACTGTATAAAAATAACGCCAACCAGAGAACTACAGGGCTTTAGAACAGGGTGTTCTTAAAGTAGAACAAGTGGTGCATACATTTTAGCACGAGATCTTGTCGAAACAGTGTAAGTTTCTGGCGTTATCCAGTCCTTTTATGGCATTGTATGTGAGAAGCGCGATTGTTTTGGTCCGCCAGATTAAAATATGCATCTTGTGTCCGAATCATGTCCACACCTTATAGTTTCGTGCGTCGATCTCAGATAACAAATGTTACACTGACAATAGTGTTCCCGCGTGCAATAGGATTTGTTTCCGGGCTCTTTCATGGATAGCCTTTCGGAAGACAATATAATAGGTGGGCGAAGAATTACACCGGGCGATCCAGAAAGTTCTGTAGGTGCTTCTCACACCCACGAAAGAATGAACTGCCCACAGTGCACTGGTATGCTCCCATTCCCAGTGGATATCCCGGGGACACGTTGGAACTGATCGTTCGTCTGGGAATTTGCTTTGAATGTGCTCAATCCCGATTTGTTGATTGGCACCGGTACGTGCCAATCGAGACCTTTGCTCCACGCTTCGTGACTACGGCCCCGATTGACGCTTTCACATTGTTACATCCGGTGCTGTTCTTTCGCTACTGTGTTACCATCTGTGGTTTACACTTCGTACTGGACTCCTGCGCGTGCCATAGCCTGCGACAGTCTATATTAAACCCGCCGTCACATTCACACATTGGTCGGACAAGCATCGGCGGCCTGTCCTTTCTTATTAGCTGGATATCCGCGTCCTCATCCACATCAATCCGCGTTCCCTTCCTTCGGAATCCTCTCTCCACCCTCTCTCCACCCGCTATCTCAGACGGTCGTCTTATACTCCGCTCTGTCATAATGTCTCGTGCTAAGAAGGTCGATCCACCTCACAAACTGACTTTCGCTACCAACAGCGTGAGGAATACTACGTTCTCCATTGATAATGACAAGTTCTACTACGAAATTGTCACCCGATTCTGGCATCCTCACCTGACCAAAATCAACAAATATGACTATGAAGCTCGAGTTGTCACCTGCGTTGCAGAGATAGAATCGCTACCAAAGAAGGAGGTCAAAGTGCGATTCAATACGGCCGAAGCTGAAGGCGAGTGGTTGCGAGCCTCTGATTTCATCAAAACAGAGGGATCGAGCGTGTAAGTGCACAGCTACTTAGTTTGTACATGCCATTAAATATATAATCCAACGGCAATAGTGGTGGCACATTCGTTGCAAGCGACGGTGTTGAATACAGATGGAAAACGCACAAACGGTACTTGCAGGTATGTTTCGTACATGGTCTATAATACTAGTAATGACCATTCAGCTCCAGCTGGTGAAGGCTGACGATGAGGAGAAAGTTCCGATCGCCGAATACCATCCTTTCCGCAGACACTTCATGGTTTGGCGCATGTCCCAGCGAGCATGGCTCGAAGTCAAGCCTGAGGCTTCTGCTGCCCTGGAAAAAATCATCGGTCAGTTTTTTGGCATAGGGTGACCCACGGTAGGCTGATTGATGTCTTTCCTGTAGTGAGTTACTTGATTGTAGAGAGGCGTCGGAGACAGGCCAAGCTCCGTGTCAAATTGGAGCACTCATAAGCACCTTCGGCACCTTCTGATCCTTCTCTCCATCCTTCACAGTATCACCACTGTTAGGATATTCCTGGATTCGCCGCGAAGCGTGATTTTTTTATGGTCATATAGTTTGAAGGCGTCCAGATTTTTATATCGACGATAGAGATTGTACAAGCCCTCAAAAGGAATGGGCTGTGGTTCGAATACTCCTTTGTCGATTCTATTTCTCTCTCTCTTGGGTTCATGTCCATGTCAACACTGTCCGCTCTTTGCATTATTTATTGCGCCAACGCTGCCGCTCATTATCTTTTTAATATTATCCCATATCCTCTAGAGTGTTCGCACATCGCTGTATTTTGTGAATCACGATGTACATAAAATCATACACAATCTTTATCTCATTCATCCACTTTGTTGCAGCAAGTCGCGAGTATTGTGTGAAATGTCTCGATGCACAGACTATAGTGGATCCAAGAAATGAGTATGTGCCCTGTCTGAGGTCAGTAGCTCCTGAAAACAGTCGTTTGGCTACGGCCTTTGGATCAAACAACCGAAAACGGCAGCGACTCTTACTGATTCCGACTCGTAACTTGTTGAAGCATGTTAGGTGGGCACCCTTTACAGCCCTTTATACAGATATCAATCTAGTCTTGTGCAAAGTGCTCCATGTCCTCTTCTCGGCCTTCTGCCAATCCACGCCGTCCCGTGGCACAATCGATAGCTCCATCAATATCCAAACCACAGTTGACGATCGAAGAATGGGAGGCTAAAGCACCCTTGGGAGATATGGCAATTAAAAGTATTGCGCTCGTGAAGGCCGCTTGCGAGAAAACCCCCCTCCCTCCCAAAGTATGTCGCGTTCTCTACTAATTCACCCGATTTTAAAAAGCAATAAGTTCAGTGTCGACGAGGCAGAGATATCCCGGCCATCTACTCCGAACTTGCGGGTGAAACTTGGTTCAGGCTCGCGACCATCGACTCCAGTTGCTGCGCTCCCTCGTAATATACCTACGCATGCTCTTCATCCAAAGCAGCCTGTACAGACACCCCAGCAATTCTATGATTGGTTCGCGCAAATAGACCGTTCCGTTGCGCATAGCCAAGAGGCCCATTTCCGCGCCCATGTAGAGATGGTATCTGAACATCTCTCCACGGCCGATATGTTATTGGACCGTATCGACGAAGTCGATCACGAGGTCGATTCCATGTTGGAAGGATGGAGAAGTGTCGAGGAAGGTGGCAAGAGTTTAAAGGATGCCTGCGAGAAGCTCTTGGAGGAACGAGTGGGGTGCTTTATTTCTCGGGTTGATTTAATTCACTTATAATGTCTAGGACCGCTTGCTTGAGCTCACTGACGACATCGGCACTCGACTGGAATACTTCCAGGAACTGGAACATGCTACTCGGATGCTTAATCACCCTGGCGAATCATTGGTACTCCAGACAGACTTTTTGTACATGGTCGAGCGCGTAGATATCTGCATTGAATACCTCAAATCACATGTAAGACCATCTTATCTACAATGCGATTCGAACTCAATTAACAACTTTTACAGAGGTATTATAAGGAAGCAGAAATATACCTTTTAAGGTTTCAGCAATGCATGACACGCGCTATGACGCTCATTAGAATGTTCTTTGTTGGCTCGCTGCGAGCCCTAACAGCGGACGTAACGAAACGACTTGCTGAAAGGGTAATTGGTCTGGACCGTACTTCATTGCTGATTGCTTACCGCGCCCATTGCAGGATGTATCATCGACAGCCCAAATGCACTTATTATACACGCGGTTTAGGAGCGTCACAACGCAACTTGCACCCTTACTTGGCGAGCTCGAACGCCGCGCGGAGGCTCATCCGGAGGAGCTGTCGGCTTTGCTATCCGAATGTCATACTGCGTATATCAGCGCGCGCAAAGGACTCTTGGTTGGTCGCCTCATGGAAGAAATTCGTGGACTGGACCCATCACACACCGAACTAGTAGAGCTTGTGAGTGACTAATACAGCTGTCAGTGCTCAGTTGTCTGTGACTTTGGATTGTAGACAAGTGCAGGTTGTAGTTATTTGAAACAGCTCTGCATGGACGAATTCAACCTATATCGAGAGTTTTTCAACTCTGGCGAGGATCAACTATAGTAAGTCATAATCAAGAAGAGGTCGATCATAACTCATTCACACGCCAGTCCTTACCTCGAAAACCTCTGCGACTATCTCTATGACGATCTTCGCCCTCGTATACTTCATGAAACTCGGCTGACAACTCTTTGTGAGGTATGCACAGTGCTCCAGGCACTCATGGTTCTAGATGTTGCAGAATTGCCGGATGAGCCGGTTGATCACGACGAGCTTATTTTGGACTTTGAGTCGCACAAACCAAAAGGCCTAAGGAAACTCCACATAAGCCATTTATTGCAGATGGTTTTACAAGATGCACAAACTCGCCTTTTCTTCAAGGCCCAATCTGTCATTCAAGCTGAGATTAGATATTACATCCCCAAGCCGGAGGATCTAGCTTACCCTGACAAATTAGTTGGTTGGTGATTCCAATTTTTTTTGCTCATCTTACCATGCTTACCATGACCCAAGCCGCTCGAAAACCTGCTTCTCAGTTTGATATTAAGGAGAAAGAGAGCACAAGCCGATTGTTCCACCTTCCATCCCTTGATAAGCAAGAAACTTGGTTCCCTACTCTTCAGAAAACGGTCTGGGTCTTATCTCAACTGCATGATTTTGTGAAGGTATCGCATATACTAACGTTCACGATTGAGTTTTCTCACAAATTTGATTAGCCTGCTATCTTTGAGGATATCGCTCAAGAAGCTGTCAGTCTCTGCCGACAATCATTGGTCGCTTCTTCAGGGGCGATTAAACTGAGAAGTCCACCAACAAGTAATTTGGACGGGGAACTATTCCTTGTTCGTCATATGCTCATCCTAAAAGAGGTTGCCAACAACCTAGATTTTGTACGAAAAGATGCAGAGCCGGTTGCAGACTTCGGTGGAATGACAGGTATTCAGTGTACTGATCCATTCCCCAAAAGCCAATTCATGTTATTCCAATAGATGCGTTGGCTGCAATTCTGAATAAAACAACTTCTCTTCTCCCTGATGCTCTATTCGCATCTCTCGGAATGCCTCGGGGTCAGGAGAGTATCACCGATGCCAAACATGTAAGTGTTGGATCTGTTGCACAACAGTAAATTTTAATCTGCGCTGGCTAGGACATCGATCAAGATCTCAAACGGGCATGCCAGGACGTCATCTCTTATTGTGCAAGTCCCCTTTGCGAACCCTTGCGTGACTGGGTAGATCGTATCAGGATACACAACTCGGCGCGTGCTGCTCTCGCCGATCGAGATGCCCCTTTGCTCACCGAGCAAGAATGGGCTCAACAATCTGCCGCAGAGGATCTTAATACGAAGTTCGCTGAGGCGCTCGAACGCGATCTGCGTTCATCAGTGACGAGGATGAGGCTGTATCTTGAAGATGATCGGACAGTATCTGTGCTCGTGACACACATCGAAGAGGCTATTGTGGATGATTATATGGGGTTCCGCGATGTTGTGTGGAACATGTACGCGGGAGGGATGAAGAGTACAGTGTTCTCGCTACAAGACCTGAGAGCGAACCTCAGGAATATATGCCAGTGATAATGACATGTTAATTCCCAGCCATCAGATTCAAAGTAGGTTGGAGGTACTCTTGAGATCATTGCTCAATGTCAACATTAACCCTAACCTGATACTCGTACACCTTGCTTGAGTCACGGTCGCTGGAAACTGGCTGGTCTTTTTGAGCCTGATAAGTAGTACGAAATCGAATGACTGACATTTCACTCTCTACCATGTATCCTTATTCTCGTTCGATCTATTGAATTTTCTTGGATATCCGCTGCTTGAGCACTTCTATCTCGACTTTTTGATGATGTTCCCTCCTCCGACACTCCTCTCATCTCGCAAACTAATTCTAATCTCTGATGAAGTGGCAGCACCCGGTGACTTCCTGCTTCATCGCTTTCTTAGCACTCACTTGAAAGAAGACAAGAACTCGAGATGTATTATTCTATCAGTGTCAGAAGAATTTGAGCGCTGGAAAGCCATAGCTGCGAAATCGGTAAGTTTTGCGTGCTTGGTCCCCGAGTGCTTTGATCGTGATAACTTTGTTCTAGAACCTCAATATTTCCCAGAGCATATCAGAACAGAAGCTCGTGTTCATCGATGTTTTAGCAAAGGTTCAACCAGCCTTGCATTCTGAAGAGAACCACTCAAACGATGCACTGTTGCTCCCCATTTATGAGCTTCTATCATCTGTTCTTACACCAGTGGCCTCTCAAGATCGGCAGAAAGTGCTGGTCATCCTTGATGACATCACAGTGCTCGAATGGTTGGGCTTCTCTTTAGTTGATCTTACGCGTTTCACTCGCGCTCTGCGAAATCTTTGCATGAAGGCGAGTCTTAGTCAACGTTATGAATATATCAGTAATCATTATTCATTCAGGTGGAGGCCACCCTCATCATTCGGTGTCATATCGTCAATGCCCCGGAAATCGACAGCCTGCTGCAACATTTGTTTCAGCTGTCATCATACCATATCGAAGTAAAACCCCTGGCCAGTGGTCGCAGCGGCGCAGTTAGCGGCGAAGTGCGTCGTCACCCTACCTCCCTTAAAGACATGAGCTGATTGAAAACAGGTTTGCCTTCACTTAGGACCAGTGGAAGAAGAGCCGAATATTCCTCTTGTCTCCCGTGCTGCTGCTGTTCAGTACCGATTGACCGATAGCGGAGCTATTTTCTTTGAAAAAGGCACTAGCGGCGGTGTATTGTAGTCAATGGGATGGAATTTTCTAGCTTGGAGAGCACCTTTTCGTTATAGACATCTCCTCTATTAACATTTAAGATCTGCACTCGTACACAAAGGGCGACTCTCACCCTCATGGGCGTAGGCATATTTGCACAGCTCCGGGATGTCCCTCCCAACTGTGTTGTGATTGCAGTGATACTATTCTACAAGGACCGAAGTTTAGGCTACGGCGATCAATGTCACGCCGAAGCAATTATTTTCCGTTGGTTTCCATTACCATTTTCGGAGGATGACTTTCAGAGTGTAACTTCGATCACTTGTGTACGACGACGTTGTGCACCCACAAATCTCGATCGTGTTTTCCTGCCTGAATTATAGCCTGAAGCATGGCCGAATCCACATTTGAGCAGCTTTTTGGTTCATGCATCCTAGACCTCGCAGTCCCAGACACATCAATTCCATTCCCAGACCAGGAAAGTGCAGATGACTGGCTATGCAAGTTGACGACATCAAATGTTGAGAGAAAGCAGGCTTTCTTTGGTAAGGTATATAAAACGGCTTCGCATCAGCGATCATAGGTTTACAATTGGTTCAGACGAACAACTACGCCTTCTGCTGACAGTACAAGTCAATCATCCGACGATTCCGACTTCTGAAACCTCACCTGATCCTCTTCACCCGCCAAAACTTCTATTGGACTTCCTAGCGCATATTCAAGTAACTTTGGAGGCAACTTATATCTCAGAGAAACCTTCACATGCTCTCGAAACTCCTCACTCAGCTCACCTGACGGCCCCACCACGCTCAACTTCTGTCGGCCAATCGAAGCCACGCCCTCTTTCCCTCCATCCATCAATATTTCCTCCCCATACACCGAATCCGATTCCATCAACTGCTGAGGTGGATCGAAAGTATGTACAGTCAGAAGGAACGTTGTTGCTCGCTACTATATGGGGTCAGAAAGCGTCTGAGAATGAACGTTTCACCTTAATATTCTCCCAAACACGGAATGCTTGGATCGCTGTGTACGAGCTCTCATTGGTTGTCTGTAAGCACTCTACGATAACGAATGCATTTTCTTGTAACTTATGCTCTTGTAGCATTCCTTCGGCTTGCGTTTGCTGATCCGCTCCTTTGCTTAACGATATCGACAACATTGCGAGATAAAGCACTGTCTCTGTCCCATGCGAAACACCCTTACGTAGCATTCATATCAGAGAAAGGTCAGCTGTCGGGCTTGATGTCTTCTCTATCCGAGTCCGAGAAGGACAAGGAAGCAGAAATTACCGAAGATGACGATGACTTGACTGGGTTGGAAGAAGTAAATTTGCTAGATGCATTGGTTACTGGTGGGATTCATCTGCTAATCAGTCATCTTTAACTCTGATCTGGTGGTTTCGATGTAGACCTGAATCTCTCATCGCCATCTGAGCATCTCTATCTTCCCTCAACGCGATTAGGAAATCAGACCCGCCGCCAGTTATTTTCGCTACCGCCTATTGCTATCTCTCCAGCCACACCGATGTCCAGTTCGAAGCGCGCTCCTCAGAATACCCTTCGAAAATCGTTCCGCAAGGTCATGCAAACTGTCTCAGGATTCCGTGTACGCATGCGCACAGTGTTTGTCCCCCACGTTATTCTACCGCGGACAAACTCTGGTGCCGAAGGTGACGAATCTAATAGCAGTCGCGAGGAACGCGAAGCCGGCGAGAATGAGCGCACCGTAATCCTCTGCGTTGAAGTCGAAAACTCGGGTGAATCAGGTCCTGGCGTAGGTTTCTCTGTAGAGCAGGTAGACGTCAAAATCAGCGGCGATGGTGCAAGTGCTAAAATTATAGGTTGGGGAGAAAGCGCTTATGATCCGAATCCTGAGAATCGCCTGTTTCCTCTACATATCGGCTCGATGGAGCAGTATAATCTCCTTTACGCTGTATCGTTCCTAAACTCTCCCGCCGAATTGGACAACCTGTCGCTCGCAGGTCACGGCCAAGACACGCGCTCGGGTCCTGGATATTCAGACCTACAACGTGCGGTGACAATCAGCATATTTGGAAAGCCCTATATCTCTAAAGCACTCGGCGGTTTATCAGAGATACAAGAGGATAGTACCCTTTCATACCCCACTGAGACATTCTCCTCACGGTGGAATTGTATCCTCGATCTCTCTACTCGACCGCAGGAAGCCATGTTTGATAACTCTGATCCATGGGCAGCAAATAAGAATGCGCTGCCTGAGCCCCCTTCACCCTTCCCCGGCCATTCGGTCTTCGCATCCGCTTTCCCGATGACCCCCCAACCAAAACCTCACCCTCAAGCTATTGCAGGCAGCAAGCGCCACACCCTCCCCGGAAATATCGCTGCGCTCCGCGCTGTTAATCCTGGGACAAGTTTCAGACTCTCCTTACCCCAACGCGAGCACTCCGGTTCACCCAATCTACACGGGAAACTAGCTTATACACCTCCGTCGATTACGGCGCAGACATATGTTCGATCCCCTACTACCACGTTTGGCATGCAACCGCCTACTGCTTCAATGAGCGGTAGCTTTGATGCAATCCAACCGGCCCTTGCAGACCCCCACCCACCTGCGATTCCACAGACCCCAGCGTATCCTGCATTTCCACCTCTTGCTGCAGTTCCTCCTACACCATATTCACACCCGTCTATAAGCAACCAGCAAGGTGGCGCTGGTCCGAGTGTGGAGATACGTCGTGACCGTGGTGGTGGAATGGTACCACAAACACCTGGACCCACCGTAGTAGGGAACATGCTCGATTCACAGGAGCCTCCTCCACATGCAGGAGAGCCTGTAGTAGTATCCGTTGGGCTTCTTCCTCCAACAGAGGCAGATAGCCAGACGCCCGAAGAGTCAAGTATATCCAGGAAGATATACCCCTCCGAAAAGTTCACATTAGACATATTTGTCTTCAACCAGAGTTCCTGGACGAGGCGATTTGAGGTGAATTGTCCGGACACTAGTAGGCAGCGTCGCAAGAAACTCGAAGAAAGGAAAGCCTCGAATGAAAAAAGCACACTTGAGGAGTTGAAGAGTGCTGTGGAGCCTCCTGGTATTCTGCCTTTGCAGAATCGCGTCCGAGTAGGGTAAGCTCGAACGTAACGATGCTATCCATAATTGTGATATTCACTGATTATTGAAGGCCTCTCCGCCCATCTACTTGTCAATCTGTCCGCATGGATTTCTTGGCCGTAGCGCCTGGCTTGCATTCAGTTGATCTCCTCACCCTTACTGACATCGAAACTGGCTTTTCTGTCAATCTTAGGTATATATCTCCCTTCTCCAGTTTGGTATGTTGATCTCATCGTGAAATAGATCTGTAATGGATGTTGTCGTCTACGAACGGGACAAATAGTTAGGTTGTCACCGGCACCCACTGATTGTGCGAATCCTAGATTAGCACCGGGCGCTGAATGATACGCGAATGAATTGAGATTTCATGATGTGCATAAGAAAAGCGACGGAGAGCATGCAATCGGAAAACAGAAGTGGGTAAAATAGACAAGAATAAACAGGGTAGCATGAGACACCGAGAGCTAATCATACAGAGGAAATGTGCATGTAATGCCTGGTTAATCATAAAGTGAGTCCTTAAACCCACTGCACCTTGTCCCAGCCCGGATCCTGAAGGAAGGCGCACAAGACCTTGCTGCCAGTCTGAAACACAGCAGCGTAAGATAGCCGGCGGGGATTTGGAGGTCACAAACGTACCTGAAGGAGGGGATGACCAGCAACAACACTCAAAAAGCGCTCTAAGCCCTCCCTTCGGCTTTCAATGACCTCGTCAGAGAATCTATTGGTAAACACCTTTCCAGGAAGAGGAGGGATGTTAACACGGGTAGACTCCCGCTCTAGGATGTCACGGAATGCCTCAAAGTCCGAATAACGGCGGCGAACTAGAGAATGACGAAGTTTGAAGGCAGGAATGTTTGTCTGGTTCAACGATTTCATACTTTGAGACTAGTCTGATGCCATCTCTTATCGTATCGACTGACCTTGCACACAATTTCATAGTCAGTGTACATCTTTCGACCAAATCCTACCGTAAAATATTTCAATAACGGTAGTAGATGTTTAGCCAGATTATGCATACCATGGGTTTGTGGATTCCGGACTTCAATCTCCAAAAAGCTTTCTGGAACACTATACATTTCCTCAATCTGAAACGCGCTTGCTCGTGTTTATGCGGGATTTAGCTAGACATGAAATAACACTGGGCTTACGGTCTGTTCTCTTCCAGTTACACGAGGTTCATCAAATGCAGTACTTCTAGCAAAAGGTGAAACTGCGGCCATGGTTGGTTAATTGATGGTGGTTGTACAGAATAGAGACTTGGAGCAAAAGGTTCATTATCGCAGTCGTTGTCACGCAGAGCTCGTCACGTCACAGCATGTCACATCTGCACCGGTGACAAGTGGCACTCCCTTTGAAAGGACCATGACCACAAATCCCTCTCATATCCTGATAGCCCGTAACTCACGAGGAACTAACAATCCTTCCGCTTCACTAAGTTCACCAACAGAAACTCATGCTGCAGCTGCTGGAATATTCAGATCATCTGGTTCTCCGCCATGGCTGCTCGAAGAGTGCGAAACAGATGACATTGTCTCCGAACTCAGTTTATACGATACGGACGAGGCAATTGAGATCGACGAGACATTTACAAAGAACAGCAAATTTCCCGGAACAGTAAAGATTGTAGTCGAAAATACTACCTTTTGGTAAGCGAACTGGCCCAGTGGCTCATATCATTCACGCAACTAACATCACGCACGCGGTAGGGCTCATAAGGAGGTGCTGTTCTTTGCCTCTCCGTTCTTCGAGGCAGCTCTTAGTGGTAGCTGGCTTGAAACTGGCAGACCTCAATCCCTGTCTTCAGTCATCACAATTTCACAGCCTCCATCTATTCCTGGTGAAAAGGGCATAAATGAAGCTCCTACCCCAATGGCATTTACACCCGAGGAAGTGGAGGATTCTCCGGTGGAAGTAGATATTACCAGGCAATCCTCCGATGCGAGTGGCACCAGCGAAAGCGAAGACAGTGATCTAGATGGTCCTCATGATGATCACGAGAAGACTCACGCTCGTAATAACAGCCTAGCTAAGTTGCAAGGTGAAAGTAATTCAAAACGTGATAGCTCGATAGGTAAAGTGAAATCCAAATCCACGTCCGAGGACAGATTGCCCGCGAAAAGGACGTCACATTCTGCGAAAGCAGCTGCAAAAAGACGACAGACAGCAGGTCATGACGCCGTGATAGTTCTAAAGGAAGAGAGAGTAGGTGTCACTTAGATATCAGCGTGAAATAGCTCACGTACAACGCAATCAGGCGAGCACCTTTCACGACTTCCTCAAATTCGTATACCCTCAGTAAGTTTGTCTAATATAAATTTCGATCAACATGAAATGTTATGTTAGCCTCGAATGCACCATCACGTGGAACAATGTCGAAGGCCTTATGAATATCTCCCATAAACTCTGCGTGCCGACACTGCAACAGGAATGTTTGACTTTCTTGTTGACCCATGCCGCGGGTAGGCCAATCAAAGCCATGCGAATTGCCGAGCTGTTTGAAGAAGAAGAGTTATATCGCGAATCAAGTCGCTTTGTTCTCGATAACCCCGGAGGTTGGTCAGAACAAGAACTGAGCACTCTGAGTCACGACACGTTGCTCAAACTCGAGAAGCGGTAGGTTTTTCCTGTTTGAATCATGCTTTTCATTTTCTGTAGCTAGTTTCCCCTTTCACAGTCGCAACTGGTTCCTTGAGCGCGTCCTGAAGCTGGGATTGACACCCCTCGCAAAGGAATACCAATGTGTAGGCAAAAGTTGTATCACCCTCTGATAAAGTTATCCTTAAATTTTCAGCTAGTGCTCAACATGCCCAGACCCCACGAGCTGTGCTCGACTTTTAGAAGAAAAATGGCGACAGGCTTATAACGCCGTCTTCCGCTTTGGTGAGCTCTACGAAGGTTTAATTACTGTGATATCCGAAATAATACTGGTATAAGGGCCCTGTCAACCATCGATGGTGTACCGCTATCTGCGTAACTTAGAAGGCGTCAGCCCGCCATTATCACTTACCCATCTGGCCTGCCAAACCACAGCAAAAGCATTTACTGCCACGCGTGAGCATACCTTGTCTTAATCCTTGTCTGCCGAAGGCTTGCATCTGATTATGTGCGCCAGTTTTCGACAGAATGTTCTCCTTGGGCGTCCGAAGCGAAGCTACGGTGGCTCCCCCGTTAGGCGCCCGAGTTGCTGCAGCGGCAGCTGCTACAGGCCCCCGCCGCCACTTCCTTTTCTGTGCCCTGAAACCCGAGAAAACCATACAACGGAATAAACGCTCCAGAGAGCTTATTTAATCACCAATAACCGCTCCTTAACTCAGCCGTACACAAGCACCACGGCATCTCCACTCTCCATCATCTCATACCCAATGATCTCTCACACATCTGGATATGTACGCCTAGATTCCTGATTCTGACTCACCTCGGACACTTCGTGTACTGTTTTCGGCCGATAGCACCCAGTAATAGTGTATCCCCATTCTATGTAGTTCTACATTACTCGCACGTCGTCCGCCTGGTATCAGATATGGGTATCCACTAATAATGCTAACGAAAATATTGCCGAGAAGAATAAAGAAGGATGAGGTGGGCAAAGACGACGGCGAGCGTAAAGATCTGGGAACAACGGACAAAAACAGGGACGTAACCATAAAAACCCCTATGCTTGTAAACTGAGATGAATGCACAAAATACGAAAACAGTGCGAACAAAAAAGACCGAGGATGGTAAGCCAGACGGATAGATCACCGTCGTATCCAATAAGCACGGGACAAATAATGAGCGGGCATATAGCGGAGCGAATAAGGGGAATACAATAAGATAGAGGTTAAGGTCCTTGATAGCAAGACGCGATCAACGCGATGGAGGTGTTTGGAAGATGGATGTTGCATTTTCAACGAGCCATTCAACCATGAGGGCTTTGCCAGCCATGTCGCTGAATTCAGCTCCTGGGTCCCTAGAGCGCATGAGAGTGGCTGCAAAGTAGATGGTAAGAGTATGGAAGGCCTCATATTGATATGTACTTACGTCCAAATACGACACCCAAGTTTCTAGCGTTCATCAAATTTCTGTCGCTATGCTCACGCACGCTGTTAGACCTATTATTAGACATTGAATGGGCAAGGTATTGACATCACTTGCCGGGATAAGTGCAACACGAGAAGACGCAAGGTCTGATAATGCTCAAGAGGCAGTTTATTAATCAACTCTTGCAGCATCTTGGTCTTCGTAACAGGATCCTTGGACCCAGCGGCAGAAATGAACTCTTCGTGAAGGTCATATGTGAGGAGTGGTATAGGTAGAGTGCGGAAGTATGTCTTCAAGACGGAAGTTACGCTACAAATATCGTTGAAGCGATCCGTGTCCCTCAAGTCGAATGCGGCATAGTCGCCACGTTCAAAAAGTTGGGATATGACTTTGGTCTGTCCCGATCCACCAGTTTTGCGATAGATGCCTTCGTAGTCAAGAGCTGTCAAAAGTTAATAATATACAACGCAAGCGTGGCGAAATTATTCACCAAGTGTTTCCACAGCTTCTATACATTTTTCAACGATGATTGGGACTCTGCGTTCGCCCCATCTGCAATCGGATTTGACTTGTTCGATTAACTCACGTCCAAACATGGACGGCACTAAAACGGCGAAGAGTACAAAATCAGTTTGGCACTGGCAAATAAACAAGAATAACGCACGTGAAGGAGATATTTGACCGGGGCCATGATGATGTTCTTCCCGCCCATTTGGATGCTGTGAGCACAGTACCTGCACCTGATTCGCACAGCGCGAGTGGACTGAAATATGACAGCCTGACAAATGATGTAAGTTGGAATTCCAGTGAAATGATGGAAATAAATATACTTGAGCAACGAAGCTGTGAACCTCCCCAAAGTTTATCTCCGCAATGATCGCACTTCGTAAAGCGCAGAGCACTAGCTTGTTGGAAATTATGCTCTGGACGGACTTTCCCCTTATGGTCTCCCGAGGAAAACGAAATGTCTCGTCCTCTCGATCCAGGCCACTTGATGAACTTCCCGGCTTTTGACATGGGAGTCGATGAATCTGCAATATCAGGACGAAGCGTCCTCCCCGCCCTGATTTCGTGGTCTTCCACAAGAGTTGACGTGCTCGGGGCTGATACAGCGAGGGATGGCACATCCTGTTGTGGCCGAATTCGGTCAAAGGACGTGCTCTTTTTCTCCCGAATCGCAGAATCCTCCTTGTTCGACACAACTTCAAAAGTGGGCGTACCAGAGCGGGAGGACTCGATACGACGAGTATACTGCGCACTGAGCTGAGCTAGCTCTTCGTTTCGCGCATTAAGGAATGTGGTTTCCTCCAAGAATTGTTCACGGGAGGCTTTCAGCTCTGCTACTTCTCGGGCCAAGGCTTCGCGTTGCTGAGTGAGGGGTATAAGCTCGTGCTGATACTGCGTTTTGATAGTGTCAAGGCGCATAGTTAGAGAGCGACTCAGATGGACTGTTGGGACTTCGCCAGAGCTTGCAACACTGGAAGAACTGTTGATTCATAAGTCAGTTTGCCAAGGACACAGGAAACCTATACGTTACCTTTTTGAGGCACAGAGCTCAGCGACCTCTGCTAGAGTCATGTCTTTCTCTACTTTAAGCTTCGAGAGGTCGCTCGCGAGCCTATCCAGGTTGTCGGAGAGTTCGGTTGAGAGTTGTTTTCGAGCTTCAAGTCTCTTAGCTTCGCCCGTCAATGCTGTTAGTTTGGCAGCCTGTCCAGATAACAGAACCCTCAAACGAGTGACTTCTGCCTCAGCATTACGCCTTGCCACTAGCTCGCGGTCATACTCCTTTTGCGCCACGGTGAGCCCTTCAATATATTGCTGACTAGCTCTCTGAACAGATGTCAGTAATATAAAAAGTACTCGGTTACTCAACAAGGCACACCTTTGTTCCATCGTACTTATTCTTCAGATTCATGAATTCAGTCTGACGTTGTTCCATCGCGTTCAGCATGATTTCAACTAGTCCCTTGTCAAACTTCATCTGCTGTGTACCCCGTTCTTTCGAATCCGTAAGCGCTTCCTGAAGCCGACGCATTACCAGCTCATATTTGTCGTTAGGAAGAGGCGATGCAGTGTTTGACACAGGGGGTGTCACAGTGACTCGTGTGCCTGAAGTAATATTGAGAGATGCGTTAGAGTCAAGCCTTTCCCGCCGTGCTGAGCCATGTCCGTAAATGGACGGAGATTGTGACTCCGAGGAGGACCGGCCTCGAGACGAGAATTCACGAGACAGGCCTGAGACGACGTCGCTGGCTTCTGATCTGATGGCATCGAGTGCGCTCAGAGTCTGCTGATTGGTGTTTGTTGGTGAAATGGCGCCATCAAGTTTTTTGGAACTGGGAGGGCTAGGTAAAATTTCCGGGTCGAGCTCACCGACTTCTTCCGCTATTGGCGAGACGGTAGGCACAGATGTTGCATCGTTTGGTGGTTTCGCAGCTGGCTGTAGTGGTGAAACATCCTCGTCAGCTCGCGCAACTTGGTCCAACGATTTTAACGATGGTAATCCTCCGACCGACTTGAAAAAATCAGAAAAGTCACCACCAGTCATCGAAAAACGAATGGGAGGTAAAGCAGGCGTGATAAACGTCGCGATGGACGTCCGCTCAACTGGGGAGGATTCGTCGGACCCATTAGAGTCCATCTGCGATAGTATCGACATGTCAGGATCAATGTCGACCTTCAAGTCATGTGGGCGCAACCTGGCCTTGGGTTCTTTTGGTGGGGGCGCGGGTGGTTCATCGAGCGGAGAAAGAGGCCATTTTCGGCCGTTATCAGCCTCCGCCTCCGTATCTGTACCACTCTCAATGCCATGTGGCACGTCGGCAATATGCGAAGGTGAAGTCGGCGTGGCCAAGCCCGAACTCTGTGACGGGAGCACCGCTGTCATCGCACCATAATGGGCCCCATCCAGACGCAGAGTCAGTCCATTGGGAGGACCAGCAGGTGAAAGTCGACCTTCATTGATATGCCCATCACTGCTTCTATCAGAAGAGCTCCCGATATTATTGAGGCTATCTGACCGAGTAGGGACTCGGTCGAGTGTGACATTAGTACGGGCGGGAAAGCGTAAAGGTGTGCTGGGACGACCATATGGAGGTGCAGAGTGGGGGTCAGCAGAGGCAGACCGTGAACGGATCGAATCAGGCGTTGCCCGACCGTTCTCTGGTGGAACAGGTGACGATGAAGGGGAATGGTATATAGTAGAGCCTGATGCGCTGTCGCGAAGTAAGCTGGTATTTGATCCCCGGCGGGATGAGATGTCCCCGAAAGAGGGCCTTGAGGGTGAAGGAGCTGCTGGGGATTCGCTCCGCACAGGTAAGGTCTGTGATCGTATCATCGGTTCGGGCGCGAAGGGCCCTGGGGAGGTAGATGGACGGATCATATTCCGGTACTCCAGAGCCAATCCTGGGTTGACCGAACGACGTTTTTCGTTTCGTGGCGTAACCGAAAGAGAAGCGCTCAATGACGGGCTCGCTGGTCGATCGTTACTCTTTTCATTGTCGGGTTGTCCCTTTTTGCCAAATAGTATATCAAGTGGCCGGACACCATCATCATAGCTCTTCCTTCTTTGTAGCATCGAGCTACCAGGCCCGGAAGCGGAAGAAGGCATAAGGTGTGTCCCCATATTATCCTGCGACGAAGATTGAAGGTATTCTAGTGATGACGTGGAGTCGGAAGTATTGAGGGACGTAGGAGCAAGTGGTTGATGGGTGGGATGTGAATTACCATTTGTAAGGACTGTACGATCAGCGTTTCCATGTGCGTCGACATCAGGGGGAGCGATGGTTACAGAGAAAGATTGAGACTGTGCAGCTTCTGATGAATTGCGAGGCGATGATGATCGACTGGACTGAACGTGTTGAGGGCTTTCGGAAATAATGGAGATCATCATTGGCGGAACTTTGCGAGTTGGCGTTTGCATTGTATCATCGATAAGTGGTAGCGATTTGCGTTTCTGGCTCGGTGTCGATGCTCCATCCGGTGATGGTTGGGTATTTAGATTCAACGTTGAAGGCGTCTCGCGGAAGGTTGTGGCGGATGCTTTTGACCGGATAGAAGACGGCGGAGACAAAGCAGATGTCCCTACTCCCAAACCCTAGTAGGAATAATTACATTAATGTAATTCCAGCCCAGCAGCGATCGGTCAACATACCCCGTTCTCCTTGAGGTGTTCTCGAGCCTCTGCTTCTCGCGTTGAGGAAGAGCCACTTCCACCAGCGGCCTTTTCCCTTTCGCGCTTTTTCTGCGCGTGGCGTCTGATCCTTGCCATGCGTTCGTTGTGACAATTCATACAGTATATGCCCTGGCTAGTCTTGGCGAATACTAGCTCGTCAATTCGATTATGGCAAACCTTGCACTTGAAACAGTGTGCGTGATATGAATCGTCTCCTGTCATTATAGCCTCGTCCAAGATCCGCTGGTGGCAGACGCTACAGTTATACGAGCAGTTTGCACACACAGGGGAGCCATCGGAAAGGAGTAATAAATTCGTGTCTGCGGTCACTCGGCCCTGACATTTAGCGCACTTGAAGCAGTCGACATGGAAGAAAGATTGGCTGTTCTCGATATCAGTAGGTTCGAACATGGTGGTAGTTGATTAGCAATCCCGCCGCCTTTTAAACGCAGTAGCCAGTCATTACTTACCCGAAGGCTACCACTAAACCTCCACTCTCGTTTACTGCGGATTCTTTGCAACCAGGACACGTCCTATTCTCGATTGCCGCAAGTGGGTCAGTCCCGTGGTTCGCCATTGAATTATCGATTGTTGGGGTAGACAATGTTGCTAGCATAATTTATCCACAAATTGTGGCCTTGTTTTCCTTTATTTCCAAGCGAGAGAAATGACAGAAATAAGGAAAGCTCGTCAGGTATGAGAGCCAGATCGTCGCGTGTCTTGAGAGAAATATTCGGGCCAAGGTGGTGTCCTGATAATCCAATCAATTGAAGTGCAAGAAACCGGGGATGATGATAGAGACAATAAAAGTCTTGTCGCTGCGGGATGGGATAGTGGATATACAACGAGCGGTTGGTCAGATTTCAAGCAGAAACCGAAGCCTGGAACAGAGGTCGCTAAGCGCGAACGACCAACCAATCGCAACAATTACCATATTGACGAGAAATCAAACCTTTTCAATTTGGCAATTATTCGGTGAATTGTCACACGAAATATGTGTCACGTTCCCCGACTCTTGACCTCGAACGTCACTCGACCCAAACTCAACCAGCTAAAACTTCGTCGACCGCCTTGACAACTATCATCGGGCCTTGGCTTTACCGCACCGGTAGGCGTATGTGGCGCAGGTATTCTCATGAGCGGGTCCTAAGGCTCCTGTACCCGACAAGATTTGTAAATGTACATTGACTATAATCTAGTCACTGGCCAATTTCGCGGATAAGACTGACATAGTCACCCGGTATGTCTATATTTATGACGCCTTGAAAGTTCCAGAGCTCAAAGGCTCGCAACTGAACCAGTGAAAACGCCCATTTCATGCGCGAATCTAAATCAGATGATTGAGATCATTTCCTGCAACGAGGCAGGCGTTATTGTCGCGTGCAGGGTTCGTCGCCTTGACAGCTACTTTTGTGTCTGTTAAAGGACTTGTCCTCGGTGAGAACTCTTGGCTATGTTCAATTTACCAATCACACCCTCGTCAGTGGATGTTCGAGCGCTGGTCCCATCGTAGTAAACCCCTCTTGATCGTCGTCACCCCGTCACGCTTATAAGCTAAACAATGTTATTTTATTCCTTATCTCGCAAATACTTCCATCAGTTTCTTGTCAATGGCTGAACATCCATCAAACATCTGGCAGATTCATGCACACGGTGCTCTTCGTTATGTCGTCATAAGGTACAGACGAAAGCTGATGAACGACAGCGAACGACGGGCGTCTATTGTCGGGCGCTATGTTCATGGGAATAAAACCTCCCAAATTGGTTTCGGGTCCTGATGTGGTCCGTGCGCAGACGTGTGACTATATATTAGGCGGATGCGTGTATTTTGTTCTCCATCTCTTGTGCTCGGGCATGTACTGTCGCCAGTGAGGTTTCTACCGAGGCACAGTCTTTTGCTGATTGCAAATTACACATCCGAACCCGTCTGTTAGCTTCGGCTTTCAGCAATTTTTGAAAACCACTCAAGTCTTCTTGAGTTTCTCATTGAGGGGGAGAAGGAGAACCTCAGCTGTTAGCTACAATATTTGTACTTTTCTTGACAAATAAACATGTTTCATTCAAAAGTTTCATCCACTGTTTGAATCGCGTCCAGATCCGATCGCTTTGTACATCCTTGATCTGTATCTTCCATGGCTCTGATTACAATCACAGGATATCCAAGTTCTGGGAAGTCAAGGAGAGCTGTCCAGATCAAAGAACATCTAGATAAACATCTTCAAGATTCCACATACGCTGGGCCCAGTCTCAAAGTATCCATCCTTTCAGATGAATTGTTGAACATCGAGACCAAGGCTTACAATGGTGAGTTCCAACATCTCACCCCGATTTACATGACGACGACGCGTCCATACAATCAGATAGTCGATCTGAAAAACCAGCCAGAGGCGCACTCTTCACCGCTATGCAGCGGCAGATGGGCCAAGACACCATCCTGATCGTCGATTCCCTCAACTACATCAAGGGATTCCGATATCAGATGTACTGTGCTGCTAGGGAATTAAAATTACGAATGTGTACCGTGCGTTGATGTTCATGTCAGCTCACGCACCGAGAACTGATATCTGAGAAGTAGGTGTACGTAGTAGCTACGCCTGAGCTCTCTAAGGAATGGAATGAGGCACGGCAGGATGGGCGAACGTATGCTCCCGAGACGTGAGCGGTAGTCACTCACTGCGCGTTGGCGAGGGCTCACGAGCCTAATATCTAGGCTTGCAAACTTGATCCAGAGATATGAAGAACCATCTTCGATGGATCGATGGGATTCACCACTCTTTACAATCCCTTGGACGGACGACGACGTTCCTGCAGACCCCATCTGGCAGGCGGTAACAGCAGGTAATGTGAAACCCCCTAACACCGGAACCCAAGTGGTCAGTCGTCTTCCTCACATCCTCTCTGATTTGCTAACAAGAAAATCTTTCGTACCTTAGGTGGCAAAAGCACCAACAGATGCTCTCCGAACCCTCGAGCACACAGTGACCACGATCGTCTCCGCCATCATATCAGAACAAGCCGCTTCCCAAGGCCTCGGCGGGCCCATCACCCTCGCGCTCTCCGCCACACTCAAGCCACGGATATCATTACCATCCAGGAATATCACACTATCAGAGCTACAGCGTCTAAAGAGGCAGTTCGTCACTGTACATAAAAAAGCGATAACGCTGGGGACAACAGAGAAAGGAGCAGTCAATTGGAGCGATGAGAGTGTCGCTGATAAATTTGTAATTTATCTTGAGGAGAATCTGAAACCGTGATTGATGACTTGCTAGGTGCAGTCTTCTCAGTTCCCATTTGCGAATTACATCTTGATCGCTTTCCAAAACGAGGCATACTCCATAACATCGTTTAGTAAAGAAGAGGAGATACAGTCGGATGTCTCCACACATGGTCTGGTGCAGAAGAAAGGCCCGGCACGCGAACAACATTTCCTGCTCAGACATTAGCCCTTGCACGACTATGGATCCCCCGTGCATAGGATTTACATAAAATGTTGGTTCCTTCTTGATCGTGATCGTTCTATAAATAACAGTCCTTTTATCATCTTTCAGGAGTGATATGATCATGTTGGAAGGACATGCCGCATACCTGAGTTTTCCTGGATCGAAGAGTAAGTATAGAAATTCCGCTTGATCTCGAAGCTACAACGCCCCATTCCAGTCCCGCACATACTCGGCGACCGGTGAGTAATACGATCGCAGAGCTTCACCACCGATACGCCCGAATCGGTCAATAACTTGATGAATTAAACAACACCACTGAACGGGTCTTGCGGGGTAGTGGCATTGGAATGAAAGTGGTTTGGAACAAGACTATAATACTTATGTATCGCCCTCAAAACAGTCACCAACTTCAGGAAGCACTGGCAGGATTAATTTAAAAGAACTCCACTGGCAAGATCCACTCGCTATCGCGATTATGTTTCCGCGGGTCACCTCGGCGTATGTGGGGTTCCGGGTCGGCTCCGGGCTATCCGATTCCACAAAAACCAACAATCCGGATATCGCGAATCCCTGTCCTCCACACCGTGACTTCCACAGCACGATAGCCACCATGAACGGTACAAACTGTGGGCTCCATTCTCTACCTCATCGCTCATTAATATCTCAATATTTGTATAGTACCTTCTGATATGTGTTGTGTCTCGCTGCCACAACACGTCCTTATTCCACGTCCCGAAAACTTAGCGCGCTTTATGCAATGCAATTACGAAGCGCTCAAGCAAGAGATCAAGATGAATGATCGGGAATTTAGGGACTTCAAAGTATTCAGTTATTCTCAATACAATTGAGCCATTCTTACATGCTCGATGCTGTCAGACTAAAATCCGCAACATAGCTCGTTCGACTCTTGATACTGATGCCACCTACGATGAGCAAGCCAAGGATGACCAGGATGCGTTCATGAGTCAGGTGATTACTCCATAATGTCTTGTTGAAATACAGCTCTGTTTTTGCTTACAGACGAAAAGATTAAGGAATCCATCAATCTAGCACAATTTGCCGACGCATGGCCGGCAGAAGCTTACATTTCTCGATACTTAGCCAAAAGGGCATCAGACCTAGCGTACTACGAGCTAAGGACTAATGCGCCTAGGGGAAGGAAGGTAAATATTTTACTTGGACTGCAATGCCCAGAAGTATGCCCGAACAGATAACTTACATATTTTGATAGACTGCCTTTGCTCGCGTCAATGCCAGTGGCGTGCCCGCGAAAAAAAGCCCCCGATTCCCCGGGCCATGTCAGAAGCAGCACCACTCGCAGATCGCCCCAGCAGGAAATAATTGTCCCCAAGAAAATAACTCAGTCGCCGCTTTTTTGCGATCTGTTGATCCGCTGCTCGAGCGCTTTGCTGGCCCCTTGGCAGACAGCGGCCTTCGAACGGTCGACGATCTTGATAGATTTGCGCATAACATGACATCATTCAACCGTCGGAAGTTTTTGCTGGATCATTTGCAGCCTGTGCCGGATGATATTGAGGTTAACTATATAAATAACGCTCTCAGAAAGCGAATGACAGGAGATGATGTTCAAGAATAAATGTGAACATTCATGGGTTGTCTTTGTAGATTCGAGTAGGAATAGAACAAGAATATACTGCGAGAATGTACTCCTATACACTGTACCTCCAGAAAATCACTGATAACGCATTAGTGTAAGATAATGATTTGATGAGGATACTTGAATTTAAGGGACTACGACTACTCACATTCTGACAATAAAAGGAAACAAAACACGATTTCTCCCATTATGCAACTTCACCTTTCACAATAATCGGATGGAAAGAAAGTCTAGGTCTACGTATAAGAAACTAACAGTGCCAGATTTATATTCCAGATAATCTCAGCGATGAGGGGAGAGCAAAACACGATCAAAGTCGAACTATATATGCCAAAACCAACGACCAGTGGACCATCCGCATTCTTCCGCATTCTTGTTGGCGCCGCCTATGGTTTTCTCATGTAACGAGGGCTTCCTTCCGGAGGTGTAAAAGTCGGTGACTCCCAGTAATCCCATCATCTGGGGAGAGAAAATAACCTATGTGATCTAATAGAGCATAAAAATTGGGAACCTGCGGGCTACTTTGTGATATTCGACCACCCCTTCGTTGCAAATCGCTTGCGTGCTACTCACAGAAGAGGCTCGCACAGATCAATCAGATGTGCCGCGTCAGATGAAGCCACTCGGAAATGTTTGTCCATGTGCTCGATATTACGTCCTTGGTATCATGTTTGTAGATTGTCTAAGCATTATGTTACATCCACGGAGATGACCATCATAAACATCTGCTTGACCCCGATAGAACTACACCATTGTTCTGTGAAAAGATATCAGAATGACGAGAGAAAGTAAGAACCTTTTCTAGCCTTGTTTTCCGATCCGCTTGTCCAATAGGTCTGATGAAGCAACGCCAAATATACTCGATCTGTGGTCCGATGGCCCGAATAATCGCACATAAAATGACGATCGATGCGACTGCTGCAATACGTTTGTGGACATCTTCGATGAACCAAGCCACGCATGCAAACTGATGATAACTAAAATCCTCATCAACTCTAGAGCTTCACAGACTGATAAATGACCTACCTCCACCAAAGATAAGATCCACAGAAACAGGCGAGGAACCAAAGTGTAGAGTGAGAGCTAATCATGGAAAAAAAACGCATCATTCATGCGCACGAGCAGAATCCGGGAGCAGGGGATGCTTTCGATCTTCGACTACTTAGCGGTGCCAAAGAGCGCGCAACGTATGAAATTCGAAGTTGTTCCAGATAACCAACCGTTAATCAGTCTCTAATGAAAGGGCGAACCTCCTTCGATTTTCGTTATTCATGGCGGTGGAATTACGTGTTAGAGACAAAGGCACAAGCCCAAAGTCGCTGCATTGTGACCCACCACCTCTGTGGAGCAGAGACCTTGAAGAGACAACAAAAGAGTGGAAATTTGAATTGAGATCCATATTGCTATTTTGGGAACCAGGTTATTGGCATTTGGCGCGGAGGCAGTTCCCTCAGACCTAATCTTCCCTTCTCCTTCAGTACCTCCACCTTGGATTCATTTTTGCAGACAGCCTGCATAAGTAGATTCCACAGGATTACCACGCACGGGCTACGACTTTGCCGATTCCGTTGCCGCACCTAAACCTCTGGGAAATTCACGTTCCTATCCATACGCAACCCTTGTCAAATTATCGAAACTACAATAATACGGTCAAGTCAAACATGCCTCTACCCGATGGCGCGACACTGTCTCTTCAAGGCCATTCACGGCTTGGGGATACAGTACAATCCAAGCCCAAACAAGCCATGATCGTGCGGATGTCTGCGGAGACTCTGGAAGCGCTGGAATCTTCTACCAATTCCCCACGGATGGAGTTTGAGTTCGGAGAGAACACAGTTAGCTCTATCCATAGTGAATCTAAGTTCCCGCTATCTGACACATGCTACAGGGTATACACATCGGAGAGACTTTCTTCGCGATGCGATCACAGAAGGAAACCTCTCCGCACGAGATTTATCTTCGCTCAGCTTCGGCTGCAAAACCAATGGCACCTCTAAAACTATACGCAAATGTGACGGGCAAGTTCATCGTTGAACGTGAGCTTGTAGGCAAGGTTGCACAAGAAGTTAGAAAACAAACTCAAGTAGCTCAAGAAAAGCGGTCCGAGCGCCAAACAATTCTGCTCGATGCGCCACCGGTAGCTGTCAATGGGAAAGCGACTAAACGGAAACAACCCGGATCTTCAACAATAGTGAAGAAAGCAATACATGGCGATACTTTGCGTGTCCATTCAACCCCATCTTCCGGGCCCCCTGCACGCAAAGTGTCCCCATTGCCTCAGATACCGCCATCGAAAGTCCAAGATGCAGCAGCACGCAAGCGCCTTATCCACTGCCTCGCATTAACTCCCCGATTGGGAGATGAGGTCATCAAATTGGTGGGCGGCCCGCGGGCAGATTTGGTCGAGCTGCTCAAAGATGTGAGTCCCGATACAATTTTCAGTTTCATTTCACCTATATTGCACCTACGAATTCAAGGTTGCAGAGCAGACTCTTGCTGCCAGGGGCGACAAGAATCCACAGCCTTGGGAGCTCAAGACTTCGTCCTGGCTTGAAGTTCGTCCATACGAATGGCCAAGATTATCAGAGAATGAAAGGACAAATATGGCCCGGCAAGCTCGCAGAGCTCTCACAACACTGAGAATACCAGAATCAGATCCCGCTTGGGAGCATGTTCGATATCGTAACATGGCGTCCAGTTATCTACCGCCCCCACCCCCGCAAAATGTATCAAATTCCTCTGCTTCTTCGTCCTCTACCACAACCAAAATTGAACCCAAACGACCCGCTGTCTCTAAGGATCCCAAACTAAAGGCAAAGGGAGAAGCTGCGAAGGGTAAGCGTGAGATTTGGATGAAAGATGAAAGTGCGAAGGCCCCTCGGGTGAACGCAATTAGGCGAGAGGAAGGGGACCGGTCCGCTAGTCCTACACCCAGCAATAGCTCGAAGTCCGCCGCTCGACGAGCTCCTGGCTCAGGTTTCAAAGTCAATAAAACTTCTCCTCAGTCTTCTGTGGGACCACCAGACATTCCTCCAAAGAAATCTACTGGGCCAACAGACGCTCGTTCATCTTCTCAGAGACCTCCACCACAACCATCACTGCCGGCCAAACCGGTCCCTCCAATTGCGCCTCCAGCCGCTGGTCAAGAGAGAAAATCGACCTCGTCAGCTGCTCCAAAAGTAACCAAGAGACCGAGGGAGCCGGTTGAGGAGTCAGATAGGGAGCAGCATAGAGAAAGAGAAAGAGATAGAATACCGAAGGAGAGGCCTCTTCCGGCGGGCACGAAGCGCAAGATTGTTACTCAGGATAGCCCAGATGATGCAACTTCCAAAGCAAGCTCTGCCAAGCGACAGAAAATAGATGACCAACCACTCCCAGCGCCCACGCCGCCCTCATCGCACAACAGAGGAAGAGATTTATCGCTTCCGAAGAAGCCTACACATGATGTGTCGCCAGCTCCCCGTCCGAAAATTAAGAAGGAATTTTCTCCAGCACCTATACCACGTATGTCCGCATCGTCATCGTCACAGTCCCAAGACAAGCCTGGGTCACCTTTATCCCGAACTCCTATAAAGGGTGATCGATCCAAAACTAATGGAGCGTCATTAGCAAAAGGCAAACGAGACGCACCTGTCTACACGAGTTCAGAAGACGAAGGCGAGATACCGCAACCGCGAAAGCGCGACAACCCCTCCACAACCACACCTTCGGCGAACAATGGGCGTCATCCTAGTGGTCAAAGACCCAGAGCTTCGCTTCCTACTTCCAAAGACAGCTCCTCGCTGCGAGCACGATATAATGCAACATACGCAGAGTACCTCGGTAAATTTACCCAGATTGTAGCGGAGAAGAGGAAATTAGAAGCGCTCCTCAACGGGGATTCTGAAGGAGAGCTCGACGTGATGAGCCCCGAAGAACTAGCGAAGCTGAGCGCGGAGTATCACGCCCGAAAGGAAGAACTGGAGAACATCCAGGAGATGTTCAAAAAGCGAAAGAGCGGATCGGCATCGGACTAATTAAATATAGATTCGGAACAAGGAAACATTGCATTTGCTTGTCAATGGATGGAAACATTTTGGAATGACCTGACTCGTTTGTGTACTGTATAATCACCCTGTGTCTCGCGACTCACATCTTTTCATCCCATGTCATCCATTACGCATACCTCATTATATCCATTCAAACAAATCGGTAATGATACTTCATGGATGCTACTTTGCCCTCTTGAATAAGTAATGGCCGACACCCCATCTAGTAAGATTCAATAACAGTCAGCAGAACAATATCCCAGAAGACGTTTTACTCACTCTTCGCCGCCATTCATAGCAAATAGTTCTGAGCAGGCCATATAGAACACGCGGAATCTAGCAACAGTCAGCGTTGTTGAATTTGTGGAATCGTCGGAAAAAGCACGCACCTGTAGAAGGCCTTCCTTCCTTCCTCTTTGTCGAGTCCTTTGGCTTCTGCGTCTTGCTCTAGCTCGGCAAGCCCTTGTTGTCCATTTCGATCTTGCTTCTTGAGCCAATCTTCTAAGGTGCGAGAATAATGACGGCCGTTAATGTACCAGCTTCTGATGAGCGTTAAATCCGACTGGAAATATGCCTGAAAATAACCAGCGGGTAAGATTTCCCGCCTAAGAAGAGATGGAATACGGACAAAGAGGTCATGAGAAGGCATTGTGCCCCCTAGATAGCAATTGTGTTATGAATTATTTCTGGTGGAGAACACTGGACGCACCAGAGAAGAAGGTCTGGGCCATCCAACCATCTCCTTCTTCGAAGTGATAGGGTGTTGATTTATGGCAGAAAATATGAACAAAAAGCAACGAATCATCCGGGTGTTCCTTGGTAGTTGGTTTTAACCAAGTCGAAACTTTGCGTAACAATACTTCGTAGTTCTTCATGTGCTCGAACATCTGTAGGCAAAACAACATGTCTCATTACCAAGAGTCCTTTGAAAGTTGGATAGTTTATACTTCAATGGATACGATGCGATCAAATCTGAGAAAAGATGAGTACAAGAGCGACGGTGTTGATCTGCAACGAACCGCTTTCCATCCTTGAAATCAAACGTGTTGACATCTGCAGTAACGACCTAGAAATTACGTGAGGCGAGAGTGAAAGGACTTGATATATAAATACTTGGATATTTTTTAATCCTCTGGCTTTCGCCGTAGAATCAATATATGCCTTCTGCGTCGCAGAATTAGATAGACCGGTAATGCGAGCATTGGGATATTTCTGCAGTTTTGACAATGAGACGGTGAGTAGATTATACATATCCCATTCGAACATACCGCAGCAAGATATAAGGACAAACTACCCCATCCTAAAAGGAATCAGCTATTGATCATTCCAAATGATGATATTCAATACCGCATCCAAGATCTAGCATGTCAATGCCATCTTGCAGCGATGCTTTCCTGCAATAGTTTTCGAGCATGAGAACTTCTGCTTCCTCCAAAGTTTCCTTGCCGGTAGGATATAAGCAGGAGGAATACTTTGCGAATGGACCCAAACACGACAGGATGAATTTGGTCGACACCTATGAAATTCGTCACCGTTAATGAGTTATAATGTTCTTTGCCTCGGAAACGACGCGTCTGCTGCGAAAACAAACCTCGTAGTGCTGCTCATTGGCCTTTTGAGTCGCATCAGCAATGGTGTCGCGGGCCCGAACACCTTCTATCCAGTCCATTTTGGCGGCATGGTTTGCTTCGGCAGATCCATGGTCGATTTCTCGCAGTCTTTGACGGCACAGAGCGCGGATTGCTAGACGAAGAAGGAAATCTGGAATCAAGCCCTGGCGAGGTTTATGTTAAATACAAAACTAGAGATCGTTTAGAGTACCTTGTCAAGGAGGCCGTATCCAACTTGCATTGCGGAATCCAACATTGTCGCACGAAGCAACCTGGAGAACTGTCAAAGAGAACTCATAAATGTACACGACCCGCTATAGTCGCGATTGACAGGCCCGATCGTGCAATAGAAGCAAATAATATTCATAAATTCTCGCGTCCGAGTGGGCCATACTTATTTAAAAACTTCGGGCATAAATATTGCCAGAACCTCTACTTATCTTGCGCACTGCAACAAACGACGACACAGTCGGAACTGAAAGCAACTTTGGAGTTGAAGATAGGAATCGTGGGGGCACTTTGGGAGGCATTGC
>MU267693.1:5696-18097 GCA_021014935.1 Hygrophoropsis aurantiaca
AACCATTCTCCCCGAAGCAAAAATGACAAGAGGGGGATTCGAACCCCCGCCTGGAAACCCAGATGAGAACCCACAGAGCAGGTAAGCTTTCGCTTGAGTCACACGCCTTGGACCGCTCGGCCATCTTGCCGTAGATATAACATGGAAAAATACAGTGTATAATCCTTGTGGGATTGCACGGGGGATCCAGTCAGTATCACTGCATCAGAATGCACCATGGGCCCATGCGCTCAGTGTCCTGGCAATGTCCATTAGATGTTAGTATGTCAAAATAATCAAAACACAGAACATACCTTTTAGGTCAGCCCTCATATGCACGTTACCATGCATGTCCAAAAGAATAAGAACCGAGCCACTCATATCCGATGCCACCACGTGTGGCCAAAGCTACTCCTTTGTTCTCGAAATCTAGATTTAGATGAGGGATTCAGTACTTGGACCAGTGGCTCAAGAAGTGATAAGTTATAACCATCCACGATGTACGAGTTCACTCCAAGCCCTCCACCCATCCCACAACCTCACCACGACACCATGGACAGTCCAAAACTCAGAAAACTCACCCGCGCACAGATCCAGGCAATTGCAAAGGCATGTATAGGATCCATACTATCATTCTTTTTGTGAAAGTTAATGAGCCACTCGCTCACACAGCGAGAAGTCGTTCGCGCAGTCGGGAAAACCGAAGAAATTATTCGTAGGCTACTCAAAAAACACCCAGGAGGAATACCTAAGTACGTCAATGTCAATAACATCGCCGATACTTAAAAAGCTGACCTTTACTTCAGGCGTGAAGTTTCTGTTTCACCCCCACCCCCACCAGTTCCGCCGAAGGACAAGGGCAAGCAGCCCATAAGAGCTTGGGTAGCAGGGATAAACGCTACGCCCGCGGAGCAAGGTCAGCCAAACTTGTCACGAAGGAGATCAATAATAAAATGAATCCCCTACAGATCCAATCGGCAGACATACGGAGATACATGCCAACAACGCGCCGGCGACAGTGCCGCTTTCTTACGTGCCAGTTCAAGTCCACGGAATAACAGAGCAGCGCCAGTTTTATGACGAGGAATACGACGATGCATGTAGCTATATCTCATATCCCAGAGTCGAAGCGGGACCCGATGAACGAGACGTCCAACTTGTGCTTCGCCAATTTACAACGCTTGTCAACGAGACGCCCGAAATCGAGAAACTCATACGCGAAACGGAGATGTTAACCGACAGAGCGGCCGCAATTATGCAGTCGGTGGAACCCAGAGTGCGAAGTGCATGCGAGACGCGGCAACGCCTTGAAGAGGACTACCTCGGCAAGCTTAAGGATAAACGCGAGAGATGGGACGGCACTGCGTTCATGGATACAAAGCATCGGAGAAGATGGATCAAGCACCTGAAACGGCAGAGACAAGAAAAAAGGGACAAGACATGGGAGGATCAGGCGATGTACGACTTTGAGCTGGGAATAGAACCGTTGGAATATAATTTCTACTTGTAAGTGAATTGTATGGCCGAGGAAACATCGCTGATCGGTGTATAGCGAGAATGAATCTGATCCTGAAGGCAGTCTGTGGTCTAGCGACAGTAGCGTGTCGGGCAGGGGCGGTAAGCGCAGAAAGGCAGAGGAAGCAGGGAAAGATGGCCGACGGAAGAGAACTCGGCAATAGCGATTGAATCCAGTGATGAAGGTTAGTCCTACACAAGTGACAATAGTTGCGTGGGCAAGCATGAGGGTAGCCGTGTATTTTGTATTGCTTCTATGGGAGCCAGGCTTCGCAATCGAATTAACCATCGAGATCATTAATCGCGAGTGTCCAGTTCCTCGGCCTGTGAATATGGCACAAGTTCAGTTGCAAAGCACGTATGCAAGGCGCCTACCCCATGGGGTCACGAAACTCCAGGCCTTGACATCCGTGTCCAGCAATTCGGTGATTTTGTGTACTTTTCGCGAATTACATCCTAAGAAGTGATACAGAAGTCATCGGTAGGCGTGGAAGGGCCTTTCAAAGACCAACAAGCTTCTCAGAATCTCACCCGATGAGTGGAGCGGAAGGTCACCGGGCGCTCAGGTGACCAAAAGCTGGGACAAATTGTGCATACGATTTCTGACTGGAGGGAAGTTGAATGTCAGAGTGGGGAGGCTTGGCTTGCGATGGGATCCCCCAAGGATTCCAGCTGACCCCAGCCTGCACCAAGTCTTGCTAGGAACGGCAGACTGAATTCCGAAACGAAGTCAAGAGTCAAGACGTGAAAAAAAAGTGCAACATTGGAGTCGGATTTGCACCAAAAAAACATACCGAGGTAATTGATTTGTCGTGTTTTCGACAAAATTTTTTTCCGCATTTGGGTCGGTTGTTGTAGCGAATAACGTGGATCCAGGGGCGAAGAAGCACTTCAAAAATTTGGCGTTTGAGTCATTGCAAGTCCTCATAAAAGCCTTTCCCTCACCTTTCTCTTTCTTTACAACCTTAATAAAGGCGGACACTGGGCTATCAAGTGCCAGGAGCCATGGCACTCCAGTTCAATTCGTCTTTCATCCGACAATTTACACGATGTCGACATCACTGGACGCGCTCATTTCATTCCTCACCCAAACGCGCTCTTTTCGCGCCAACTAAATCCTTGCGAGCTGTAGCTGCACCTGCAGTCGGCTCATACACCCCAAAAGACGGCGAACACGTCCTCAACTCACCTTCTGAGCTCGCGCGACGAATCTCAGCAAAGGTTCTACCTAAGTTACCTCGTCCAGATGTCCAGAAAGTTGTGGTGGTCGGCAGTGGCGGTCTTAGCATTGGACAAGCTGGAGAGTTTGATTATTCTGGCTCCCAGGCTATGAAAGCTCTCCGCGAGGAGGGAATTGAGGCTGTTCTCATCAACCCTAACATCGCTACCTGGCAAACGTCTCATCAATTGGCTTCGGAGGTCTATTTCTTACCTATCACCGCGGACTATGTCGCATATGTACTGGAAAAAGAACGGCCAGATGGTATTCTGCTGACATTCGGAGGCCAGAGTGCTTTGAATGTCGGTATTCAACTGGACAAGATGGGTGTGCTCGAACGGTTGGGCGTAAAGGTCCTGGGCACACCAATCAGAACTCTCGAAGTCTCCGAAGACCGTGATCTTTTCGTGCAAGCTCTCAAGGGTATGGGCTACATTCTGTTCACTCGAGTCTAATCTCATTACTGTGCACAGAAATTGATATCCCGGTCGCTCAGTCAACTGCTGTTTCTACTGTCAACGCTGCCCTCGAAGCTGCTGACAAAATTGGTTACCCGGTTATTTTACGGTCTGCTTTCACCCTCGGTGGGCTTGGTTCTGGTTTTGCAAACAATGCCGAGGAACTGCGCGATCTTTCTGCTCGGAGTTTGAGTCTTAGTCCCCAAGTGCTGATCGAACGCAGTATGAAGGGCTGGAAAGAACTCGAGTACGAAGTCGTTCGGGACGGAGCGGATGTGAGTTCACCACCCTTTAGCATGCTTTGACTCAGCAGCTAACCTTCGGCGAACCATGTCTAGAACACGATCATTTGCTGCAACATGGAAAACTTCGATCCCCTTGGCACGCACACTGGTGACTCGATTGTCGTCGCGCCTTCGCAGACACTTCCTGATGACGAGTATCATATGCTGCGTAGTGCGGCTCTCAAGGTTATCCGGCACCTAGGTGTCGTCGGCGAGTGCAACATTCAATACGCGCTAAACCCAACGTCCAAGGAATACTGTGTTATTGAAGTCAATGCTCGGTAAGGATCTCACCTGTGTTTTGCTACGATTTCTGATGTTTTAAATCGCTTCTCGCTTCTCTGCAATACAGATTGAGTCGGTCAAGGTAGATATACCTGACTTTCGTTCAAAACGTCCTTCTCATTTTTTCTTCATAGCGCTTTGGCTTCAAAAGCAACTGGTTACCCGCTCGCTTACACTGCAGCCAAAATCGCCCTCGGACACACCCTACCCGAACTGCCAAACGCCGTCACAAAGACCACCACCGCCTGTTTCGAGCCCTCCCTCGACTACATCGTGACCAAGATTCCCAAATGGGATCTCGCCAAGTTCTCATCACAGGTGAACCGCGAAGTCGGGTCGTCCATGAAGAGTGTCGGTGAAGTCATGGCTATCGGACGCACATTCGAAGAAAGTCTGCAAAAGGCTATTCGACAGGTAGATCCCCGATGGAAAGGATTCGAGGCGTATATCCAGCCGGAGGACTTGGACACTGCGCTTTCAAAGCCTACAGACATGAGGTTGTTTGCGATTGCGTATGCTATGTACAATAAGCACTACTCGGTGGACAAGATCCACGATTTGACCAAAATCGACAAGGTGAGCTCAATAAGCTGGTCAGCTATATGCCCAGAAAACTGATTTTGCTGCAGTGGTATCTGTATAAGATCGACAATATTGTCCAGACTCACCGCACTATCAAGGCTCTCGGCTCCCTCGAGAAAATTGATCATGAGCTGATGAAGCAGGCTAAACGTATGGGCTTTGCCGATTCCCAAATCGCCGACCTCGTGTCTGCCACTGAGGATGCTGTTCGCGCGCACCGTAAATCTTTCGGCATCACGCCCTTTGTCAAACGGATCGACACCCTCGCTGCCGAGTATCCTGCACACACCAACTACCTCTACACGACATATAACGCCTCCGAGCACGACGTCGAGTTCGACGAGCATGGGACAATGGTCCTGGGAAGCGGTGTGTACCGCATCGGAAGCAGTGTCGAGTTTGACTGGTGTGCAGTGACATGTGCTCGGAAACTGAGGGATATGGGCAAGCGCACGATCATGATCAACTATAATCCCGAGACCGTCTCGACGGACTTCGATGAGGCCGATCGTCTATACTTTGAGGAACTTGGATATGAGCGTGTAATGGACATCTATGAACTCGAACAATCGCAGGGTGTCATCGTCAGCGTTGGAGGTGAGCACCGTATAAGGACCATTCGATCTCCAGCGCTGATCATCTATTTTCAGGTCAACTCCCCCAGAACATAGCTCTGCGTCTGAAGAACAGCGGCGTCAAGGTCCTCGGCACTGACCCCGAGAAGATTGACACCGCCGAAGACCGTCACAAGTTCTCATCTGTCCTGGATAGCATTGGCGTCGACCAACCCGAATGGGCCGAAGTTACGACCCTGGACGCTGCCAAAGCCTTCGCCCAAAAGGTCAGCTACCCTGTGCTCATCCGCCCATCGTACGTTCTCTCCGGTGCCGCAATGAACGTCGTATACGAGGAATCCGCGCTTGAATACAACCTCTCCGCTGCCGCCTCCGTCTCCCCCTTGCACCCTGTCGTCATCACCAAATTCATTGACAACGCGCAGGAGATCGACGTCGATGCCGTCGCGCACGAGGGTAGGCTCATCGTCCACGCCGTTTCGGAGCACGTCGAGAATGCGGGTGTGCACTCTGGTGATGCAACGCTCGTCCTCCCGCCGTTCTCACTTTCGGAGCAGGATATGAGCCGGCTGAAGGTCATCGCGGAGAAGGTCGCAACTGCGTTTGATATCTCTGGTCCGTATAACATGCAGATCATCAAGAAACCGGCAGACGGCCCCAACGAGGAACCCCAGCTCAAGGTCATTGAGTGCAATTTACGCGCTTCCCGGTCTTTCCCATTCGTTTCGAAGGTCCTTGGACATAATTTCATCGACACGGCCACTGCAGCCATCGTTGGGCAAGAAGTCCCCGAGCCTGTCGATATCATGGCCCAGAAGCGGGATTATGTATCCATCAAAGTCGCCCAGTTCTCTTGGACGCGACTCGGAGGAGCTGATCCCTTCCTTGGAGTTGGTACGTAACCATTCTATGCCTAACCCTCACCTCACACTCACCACACCTACTACCCACAGAGATGGCCAGTACCGGCGAAGTCGCCAGCTTTGGCTCGGACATCCACGAAGCCTACTGGGCCTCCCTGCTCAGCACCACAGGCTTCAAAGTTCCGCGCGCTGGGTCCGGTGTGCTCATCGGCGGTGACACGACCAAGCCCGAAATGCGTACTGTCGCCAAAGGGCTCGTTGATCTCGGTTTCAAGCTCTATTGCTCCTCGCCCGACGTCGAGACATTCCTCAACGGGCTCCCATATGTCTCCGCTAAGCGCATCTTCTTCCCGACGAAGGACAAGCGCAAGCTGCGCGAAGTGTTCGATGAGTATGAGATCCAGTGCGTCGTGAACCTCGCGAAGATGCGTGCGGCGGGCACGGGGGTGGCGGACGAGGATTATGTGGCGCGGCGGAACGCGGTGGATTTCGGGCTGCCGTTGTTGAATAACGCGCGGTGTGCGCAGTTGTTTGTGGAGAGTCTTGCGAAGAAGATACCCAAGGGGGGCCTGAGGAGCTACGAGGAGGGCCGCATACCGTCTGAGGTGCGGTCGTGGCGGGAGTTTGTGGGATCTCGGGCGTGATACCCTGGGCTGCCAGCTAGGGAGATGTTGGCATATACACAATAGTCAAAAGTGCACGAACGCACAGCAAGCAAAGAGGAATATAGCTTTGATGTACTGATAGATTTAGATATTGAATAATTGCTTTGCTCTCCACTAGTGTCAACCAACCGTCAAACCGAAATGTATTGAGGTCTGCCTTGTATGTTAGAGTTGCTCTGTCTCAACGGCCCGAAGCTGGTTGTTCGATCGTACTTGCTGAAAGTCTAGCCCACGCTAATGAAAATGCACAAATGGATCTCCAGCTTGCAAGTCAACTCCAAGTGTAAAATGTTTAAATTCATTAGCTGAACATAATATAACTTATGATATCTATCCCTATCTCTACGTGCATGCATGATGGTATTACATACTGTGGCGATTCCTGCATTCATATGCTTTTCCGTATAAACTATCCTGTTTCCTATATGCGTAATGTGCGCGTGATGGCGTGTGTTTTTGCAGGTGAGTCCGAATGAATGAAAGAGTCCGTGTGCATATCACCTCACAAACCACCCCCCACAACCCGTGCCAACACCCTTCTCACGCGCCCATCCCGTATCGCCTCGTATATCCGCCCAATGTCGTCCCCTATCGTGCCATGTTGACCTTCGAAACCGGTCATACCGTCGGCGTCTCCACCCATCCCAAACACGTCCCCGCGCAAGTTCCCCGCGCCGTGCATCTCAATGCCGACCCCCCCCCGGACGAACTCGTACAGCGCACGCGTGCCCCCCCCGAGGAGGTGCGCGGCGGGTGCGCGGCCGCGGAACGAAGTGTCGACGGTAACGGTCGCGCAGTATTTCGCGGCGGCGTGTCCATTCATCTTCGGGCCCCCGTTCATCTTTGCGTCTCCATTCAGAGCTAAACCTGCACTCAGGCTTGCGATCGAGGCAGCACCAACCCCATTCGATACGCGCATCTCATTCCTCTCAACGCCCAGGTACGCACCCCGGAGGCTGATGAGGAGCTCCTCCATCTCCGCAGCGAGGCGCCGTCTGAATTCAGGGATGAGCGGGAGGAGATGAGTGGCCGTCGATGCTGTCGCTGAGTGGGCGTGACAGTTCATTCCGTTGATGCCGTTGATGCCATGGACGCCGTTTCCATTGACACAAGCCTCGAACCAAAACAGCGCCTCTTCACTCCCCGCAAACAGCTCTACTAAAAGCGGCACACACGCCTCTGCGACCTTCACCATGCGTGCGTGGGCGTCCATCGAGCCCGTCTTCTCCAGCGAGGTAAGCAGGGATGGGAGAAGGAGCGCGGTGAGTGTGTCTGCGTCAAGTGCGTTAACCTTCATCGACGGGCACACATTCTCTCTCCCTAATATCCCAAACACTCCGACTTTACCCCTTCCAACGATCGCTTTCACAATCTCCCTCACACCTGCCTCAAACTCCTCCTGAAGCGCACGCAGGTCGAGCGCCTGGCATGCTGCGTACAGGTGCGAAGCCGCGAGGAGGGAGACGACGTCGAGTGCGGTTAGAGTGTGCCGGGCTGATATCAGTGCGAGGGAGCTGTGAGAGGAGCCAATGTTAGCATCGTATCTTAGGTCCAAGCAGATGAGATGAGAAATCAACGGCGAAAAGGGGGGGGGGAAAACCATATATACGCGAAACACTCGGGGGGGGGGAGGGATGACACTCACTTGATGCTCTGATTATGCATCTCGGCGCTGACCCCCGCGACGCCGATATTGATCGCGCCGAGGGAGATGAGCTCCGAAACGTACGACGCCGAAGCGATATCGATTCCTTTGGCAGCGTAGTTGATGGACGGATCAGAGGCGGCGAGATCCGGGGGGAGTCCGCGCGAGGTGGCGGGGTTGATCATCTGTGTGTGGGGAGTATATCAGTATGTGTAGGAAATGGAAAGTGAAACATGATGATAACAGTATATATCCAACCCCATTCGTACTCGGAATTGACCCAAACCCAGGATAACCGAAATGTAAGAAATGCTTACCTCGGTAACTTGGCTAAACAAGAGCTTCCCGATGAGCGCGAGGTCGAGCCGGGTGTGGTCCATCACATTCGTGAGTGCGAGGGCTTGGAAGTTGCCGCCGTGGTGCACTGCACCGTGTCCGTGCGGACCAGGGGGCTGCACGAGAGGATTGTCAGTCGCTAGGGGTTATCAGAGTAAGTATCAAATGACAAAGAATACCAAAGGCTCGCACTCACTTGAGTTAAGCTCAGTATGGACGACCTGCTTAGCGCGATCGAGGTCCTCCCAGATGGGACCAAGCCATTGAGGTGCTGTGCGCAGAGAATACCGGTCCTGGCGAAGGACACCTACATCGTCCTCGATCTTCGCCTCACTGTACTCCTCTCCCGCTTCCCCGGCCTCGTCCCTGCCATGCTCGTCCGATGCCAATCTCGAGCCTTCCAAGAGGCGATCCATCAAGGCTGCGGCGGACACCTGGCCGGGATGCGGCCTCGCCTCGCCAATAAACGGATGGAAATTCCCGCGTGTACCCTTGAGTGCCTCGGTGGAGAGCGCAGTGAGAAAAGCAGCCAGGACCGCAATAGTGGTTGCGTCCGAGAGGACCAGGGCGGAGAGGGCAGCGGAAAAGGCAGTGCCGTTAAGGATGCCGAGGTGTTCCTTGGAGGCGAGCGGGAGGGGCGCGATGCCGGCACGCGCGAGCGCCACATTGGACGGGACTATCCGACGGGCACGTGAGCTTGCGTCGTCGGCATCATTGGCCCAGACGCGGATGGCGGGATTTCCGATCAGTGTGCCGGCGATGTAGCTGAGGGAGGAAAGGTCTCCAGAGGCGGAGATGCTCCCACGGAGAGGAACAAGGGGTACAATGTCAGCTCCGAGGAGTTGGAGCATACGTTCGACGAGGACAGGGCGGACACCCGAATGACCTCGTACCAGCGAGTTCGTCCGGATTACAAGCGCAGCTCGCACCCACGCCTCGGGCATGCCCGATGCGCCGTGCCCCATCGAGAGCGGAAGCGGCCGGTCTCCTTTCTGCTCGTCGTCATGCTTATCATCAGTGATAAGAACACCCGAGTGCTGGTGCTGCAGGAGTGCGGCCCCAAGTGCGATCGCATCATCTGTACGCGTATTTGCGCTGCCGCCAAAGCCTGTCGATACACCGTATACTGACAGACCCGCAGCCATTTTGCCTTCGATGACAGAGCGGGAGGCGGCCATCTTTGCGGCTATGTGCGGTGCACGTGAGAGGTCTGGCGTTACGCCGTACCGTGCAACAGCCACTACTGCAGGGAGAGAGAGAGATTGGCCATCAACCGTGATGGGTTTCGAAGAAGATGAAGAGGAGAGATACGAGTCAAGCTCGTGCGTGTCTGCAACAAAAGATGTGAGCAGGGTGGTAGTAGACATTATGGTTGTGGATATAGTGAAGTGTTCAAGTAGTATGGTGAAGTGTCAATGTTCTGGTGAAGCGTGCAGAGTATGGTAAACCGTACGATGGTCGGTGAAGGGATATTGTGAAGGGCTATGACTTTTCCAACCTGGTATTTGTATCCAAGGCTCGACTTTTTGATCCGCCCGCCTCCTTGAGTTATGTAATTTTAGAATGGACTTACACTTGCATTTACACTTGGATTCTTCTTCCACCTCGATCGATCGGGATCTAGATCCCAGATCTCACCCAATAATCGTAATCGCATTTTGGGTGATCCCACCACATCATTGCATTTGAGGGTCGATGTAGATCCATCCGTGCCAGCTCTCACCAGCATCTTCCAGTCCATATGGCCAATCCCACTCCCATTACCACTTCTGACATTCCGCGGACGGCGTTGGTGCACCCCCATTTCCACCCTCGCTTCACGAAGTTTCCCCGTATGCATCCATGTTTGCATCCGTCTCTGCGCGCAGGAATTCTTCCAATGCTCCATATGCTTCACAGGATGAGTAGGTTCAGTCATCGCATTCGATTTTGGAGTTCCAAGCATTCGGAATTCGCCCAGGTGGAATCATTCGAAAGTAAAACTTTGCGCTCGCTCACGCTGATGCTTTGCACCGCAAGTTCTCACGTGGCTGTATGACCACAACACGGCCACACCGTGAAATTTGGCTCGGATGACCACCACCACCGCTGCTGCCCATAGGCACGATAGGCACCAGCCAATGAGCATCAACGATGATATCAGTCATTCATAGGCGCCACGGAAGGTACCAGGCCTATTACTGCATCATGTCATCCAGTCCGTCCAAAGTTACCAGCCTGCATCAGCCAAAGTAACTTTTCACCAACAGTATGACTAGTAGTGACTAGGATCTACCATTACGCAACCGCTCTCCACGCAACCGCTCTCCAGAGAACCGATACCCCAATCACCATCTATGAGTCACATATCACCTGTGAATGATCGGACCCGTCGTTTCTATCATCGGACGGAGTCGTCTCTGTGATTGGAGACAGCTATACATCGTGACGAATAGCCATTGGACCAGGGGAATAACTATAATTGATGTTGTGTTATCCGTTTCAGCACCATCCAGATATCGACTTCATCAGTATTGGTATGCACAGGTATTGCGTGTACTTGAATTAATTTCGTAGTAAGTATATACGCTCGCCGGTGCCGTGTGGGTATACGATTATACATACTTGATCCCCTGGGTAGCGCTAATGATAGAGATGAAGACGATTATTATACTTGATGTGCATCTAACAATAATCAAGGGCTCGGGTCTCTGCGGTTAGATGGCGGACGACTTCAAATGATGCTGCGTACTACAGAGAATGGTACTTAGTCCGACACAGAGATTTAATGGAATGATCAGACATTGATCGTAGCGATGGCACTAAGTGGTATACAAGGAGTCCGCTCCGACCTCCAGTGGTATAAACAGACGGTGCAGTGCATGTATGGGTCCCAGCGTTTACTCGTGGGTTTACGGGGGCAAAGGGCGTCGCCGAGGAAAGGAAACGTTGCCTTGAAATTAAATGCGATGTCGTCGGCGGCGGTCACGCATGGAGGGAAACATACTCGGATATAAGTTGAAGCAACCCCCGAGCCGAGTCCAACATGAAACGATCGATGGCGTCCGTTCAATCAACGTGCATTGATCAAGATTCAAATGTGTGCGATCGTGAACAGCAGAGATGAACTCCATACTAGATCTCTAATATGTCTAAACGTTTAAATGTCGCGATGGGGGGTATACACATATGAATTATACCAACTCATCATACGAGCAACAACTATCATTGCGTAGGATCAGTGGTGCGAAACTCGAGTGACAGAGGTTTGGACGTTGATAAGGGACGATAATAGTAAAACATTGATCTTGATAGGCGTGCTCATTTCATTTGCCGGTTATCATTTCACCTGTGGATAGGTCATGACGACGGCAAAGTTTAGTCTCGGATTAACAGTGACGATGATTGCCGGAGGAGTCAAACATGACGGTGTCGACTAGACTCGACCATGACGGTACCGCCTGGACTCGAAAGCGGCGGTACAGTCGAGATATCAACACTGCACCAATGGTGCGCCGCTCCGACGACATGTGCCGTTTTAGAAACGGAATATAGAGAGAGGAATTCGTACGTACTCCGTTCCGTTGACATCGCCACTGGGCAGTGCTTTGGCTCCTGAGTTTCATGCTTTAATTATCGTACAGTAGCTCCAACTCCGTCAAGGTGCCTGGTGGGTCCATCTGAATCGTAGTTTCTTGTATTTCGTATTTCCGAGTGCTCAAGATCACCCTTCTAGATTCGAAACCAGCTTGTTTTCCGCAGAGATCGATGTTACACTTTGAATTTTCGTTTTGCACCGACTTCGTTGGTATATCCCCATTAATCTGACTGATAGTACTACCTCTGGAAAGTCGTGTAGGGTATAGGATCGTGGATGTCGGCCGCGGCGCACATATATGTTGGCCTATGCTTAGCGGTCAGTACTAGCAGAGCTGCTGGCGCTTATAATCCCGTTTGTACAGGTGGTTCTGTTGGCATCCCGCATGGGAATCGAAGGATGTGGGTTTGGCAGTTGA